>RJWK010042500.1:0-19137 GCA_004363435.1 Platanista minor
TTTTTTTGTGGTACGCGGGCCCCTCATTGCTGTGGCCTCTCCCGTTGCGGAGCACAGGCTCCGGACACGCAGGCTCAGCGGCCATGGCTCACGGGCCCAGCTGCTCCGTGGCATGTGGGATCCTCCCGGACCGGGGCACGAACCTGTGTCCCCTGCATCGGCAGGCGGACCCTCAACCACTGCGCCACCAGGGAAGCCCTCCCTCATTTTCTTGATGAGTCTGGCAAATGTTTTATCAATTTTGTTTATCTTCTCAAAGAACCAGCTTTTAGTTTTATTGATCTTTGCTATTGTTTTCTTTGTTTCTATTTCATATATTTCTGCTGTGATGTTTATGATTTCTTTCCTTCTACTAACTTTGGGTTTTGCATGTTCTTCTTTCTCTAGTTCCTTTAGGTGTAAGGTTAGATTGTTTATTTGAGATTTTTCTTGTTTCTTGAGGTAGGCTTGTACTGGTATAAACTTCCCTCTTAGAACTGCTTTTGCTGCATCCCATAGGTTTTGGATCATCGTGTTTTTGTTGTAGTTTGTCTCTAGGTATGTTTTGATTTCCTCTTTGATTTCCTCAGTGATCTCTTGGTTATTTAGTAACGTATTGTTTAGCATCCATGTGTTTCTGTTTTTTACTTTTTGTTCCCTGTGATTGATTTCTAATCTCATAGCATTGTGGTCAGAAAAGATGCTTGATATGATTTCAATTTTCTTAAATTTACTGAGGCTTGATTTGTGACCCAAGATGTGATCTATCCTGGAGAATGTTCTGTGTGCACTTGAGAAGAAAGTGTAATCTGCTGTTTTTGGATGGAATGTTCTATAAATATCAGTTAAACCTATCTGGTCCATTGTGTCATTTAAAGTTTGTGTTTCCTTATTAAGTTTCTGTTTGGATCATCTGTCCACTGATGTAAGTGAGGTGTTAAAGTCCCCCCACTATTACTGTGTTACTGTCGATTTCCTCTTTTATAGCTGTTAGCATTTGCCTTATGTATTGAGGTGCTCCTATGTTGGGTGCATATATATTTACAATTGTTATATCTTCTTCTTGGATTGATCCCTTGATCATTATGTAGTGTCCTTCCTTGTCTCTTGTAACATTCTTTATTTTAAAGTCTATTTTATGTGATATGAGTATTGCTCCTCCAGCTTTCTTTTGATTTCCATTTGCATGGAATATCTTTCTCCATCCCCTCACTTTCAGTCTGTACCTGTCCCTGGGTCTGAAGTGGGTGTCTTGTAGACAGCATATATATGGGTCTTGTTTTTGTATCCATGCAGCAAGCCTGTGTCTTTTGGTTGGAGCATTTAATCCATTCATGTTTAAGGTAGTTATTGATATGTATGTTCCTATGACCATTTTCTTAATTGTTATGGGTTTGTTTCTGTAGGCCCTTTTCTTCTCTTGTGTTTCCCACTTAGAGAAGTTCCTTTAGCATTTGTTGTAGAGCTAGTTTGGTGGTGCTTTTAAGAATTCTCTTACCTTTTGCCTCTCTGTAAAGCTTTTGATTTCTCCATTGAATCTGAATGAGATCCTTGCCGGGTAGAGTCATCTTGGTCATATGTTCTTCCCTTTCATCACTTTAAATATATCGTGCCACTCCCTTCTGGCTTGTAGAGTTTCTGCTGAGAAATCAGCTGTTAACCTTACGGGAGTTCCCTTGTATGTTATTTGTCTTTTTGCCCTTGCTGCTTTCAATAATTTTTATTTGTCATTAACTTTTGTCAGTTTGATTACTATGTGTCTTGGCGTGTTTCTCCTTGGATTTATCCTCCTGGGACTCTCTGCGCTTCCTGGACTTGGGTGGCTATTTCCTTTCCCATGTTAGGGAAGTTTTCAGCTATAATGTCTTCAAATATTTCCTCGGGTCCTTTCTCTCTCTCTCTTCTCCTTCTGGGACCCTTATAATGCAAATGTTGTTGCATTTAATGTTGTCCCAGAGGTCCCTTAGACTGTCTTCATTTCTTTTCATTCTTTTTTCTTTATTCTGTTGTGCATCAGTGAATTCCACCCTTCTGTCTTCCAGGTCACTTATCTGTTCTGCCTCAGTTTTTCTGCTAGTGATTCCTTCTAGTGTAGTTTTCATTTCAGGTATTGTATTGTTCATCTCTGTTTGTTCGTTCTTTAATTCTTCTAGGTCTTTGTTAAACATTTCTTGCATCTTCTCGATCTTTGCCTCCATTCTTTTTCCGAGGTCCTGGATCATCTTCGCTATCATTATTCTGAATTCTTTTTCTGGAAGGTTTTCTATCTCCACTTCATGTAGCTGTTTTTCTGGGGTTTTATCTTGTTCCTTCATCTGGTACATAGCCCTCTGCCTTTTCATCTTGTCTATCTTTCTGTGAATGTGGTTCTTGTTCCACAGGCTGCAGGATTGTAGTTCTTCTAGCTTCTTCTGTCTGCCCTCTGCTGGATGAGGCTATCTCGATCATATTATTTTAAAATAATTTAAAAAATAATTATTAATAATAATAAAATAATTATTATTTTTAAATTATTTGAAAAAATAATTCAAAATTTGGGTGAAAGATAGTGATCCCATGCTGGCTATTGAAACAAGCATAATAGGCCTCTGACAGTAAGATTTTTGAAGACTGCTTACTCTAGATATATTTTGTGTTAATTTCAGTTTTTGTTGTTAATGATGTTATCCTATATTATCCTTAGAACCTTCACACTATTTTGACCTCACCATCCTGAGAGCTTTATTGGTATTTGGATTTTTGACTAAGATTTGAAGGGGACTATATTCTAGCATTGGATTTCCATCATGAACTTGTTTCTACAGGTGTTTTAAGAGGAAAGGAAATAATTGGGTATTATAAAAAAAACTCTTTTATTCCCACATTTTATGGATTTTTTTTTAAAAAAAAGGTATGCCCTTCTCTAGATAATAGACGATGCAAAATGTGTAAGTTGCTCCATGCACGAAACTCTATTTCATGCCTAATTTAGAATGGCTAATTTTGATGCCCAGATTATTCTCCATGGCTGTATTCGTTCGTCTAGAGCATTGTGTTTTTTTCTCCTCAAATTCTGAATTTCATCATTTGAGGATATAGTGATAGTCACTTCCATGGTTGGTATATAAACTTTTTTAAAATTAGTACAGTACACTGCACTGACGTTCAAGAATAAAACCATTAGATGCAGTTGCCTCAAAGCATTTTGTGTAGTATTGTACAAGCTTCTCTTTCTCATCCTCCACTTTAAGTTCTTGCTACTGTGGTAACAATGGTTGTGGATCTCACTTGGGCCGCCATGTCATCTTGGACCTTGCCTCCAGCATATCACGGAAAAGAGATGACTAAGGGGACCTGTTTCTATGTGATTTTAACTCTGTACATTCAGCCTTGAACCCCAGCGCACGAGTGGCCACAACCGTGGAGTCTGGCTTAGAAAGGACCGGCATGAAAAGCCTTTGCATGATGTGCCCAGCTCTTTGCTTTTCCCGTAACCCTTGTGGAGATTTTCTGAAAGCTCGGAGGAAGAATTGGCCCCACGTGCAGTGTGTGCTGTTTGCCAGCTAATTGTATAGCTGATTGAATGCTTATCCTGTCTGTTTGCTCTACTCTGGTGCCCAGAATAGCCTTGGACAGGGTATGGGATATTAGATTATTCATGTGCACTTTTGTCTGAACAAAAGATTAGGAAACTTAAAAAAAAAATATGTGCGAGATGGCAAGAGCCATGTCCGTGGGGGAGTCACTTCCTCTTTAGCTACTTAATTTCAAAACTCTTGGGATATGGAGCTTGCTTAAGTGTTCCGGTGACATTTGGGAAAGAATGTGGCCCTGTGGTGAAAGCCAGGACTGGGAATTCAGATTTCTGAATTCTGTTCCCAGGAGAACGCAGGAGTCACCCAGTGACATGTGACGCGCCAGTGAAGCATCAGAATCCTCATTTCCCTATCTGTGAAATGGACATGAAAGGGGCTAACTCGATGTGGGTGAACTATTTAATATTTGCTGGGAACCAGCTTGCTCTAGTGACCTAGAAGAAACACAGACGGAGGTAGAGGTTGACCTCATTTCTATTTGTGGCTTTAGTGCTGACTCAATGAGAAACTTGTAGAAATCAGCTCATCTGGCTCTGGGTCTCCATGCAGTCAACGATGAAAATGAGAGTTATAAAATCTTATCCGCACTGGGTCTCCTAGTGATACTGCCGGTATTAACTAAGTACTAAAAATATGCCACCAAATGCGTTAGGAAGCTTTTCTGCTGATGTGCCTTTCGTATTTCCTTTGCATCTCATGCCAGGTTATTTGAGGATACTCAGTTCAGTGTTCATATTTTTTAGCCAGCGGTTCAAATTCTATTTTGGGTAGAATTTTCCCACATCTGAATCAAGGGAGGAGGTTGATATGATGTCAGCGTACAATCTGTCTCCAGCGCCAGGATTTTGTACGTTTGTATCTGCTGTTATTTTAGGTTAAGAATGAATGTATTTAAGTAGCTTTACATTTGAACAAGTCTTGGTCTGAGAATGTTTTTCTTTCCCGGGCCTCGGGGAGGACGAGCCAGTGTTCTGTGTCAAGTCCTCTGCTGGGCTCTGGGGAATAGTAGCATCTGTTCTTCCTGGTTGATCCCTGGATGAAGCTGGTCCAAAGGGCTGGGCCAAACTGCAGGGCTTAACTTTCTTTACTCCATTTAGTATCTGATGGTCTCCTCTAGAGTTTGAAATAATCTCTTTCCCATTTATTCCCACACTGTTTCTGGCTTCCTGCCTTTTACACTTCCAGTGACTCCCACGATCTGTGGAGGTCCAGTGGTTGGAGACCCAAGTTCAGAACCATGTTTCTGCATTTCAGAAAATGCAACAGACGCACAATTCACCAGCAAGTTCTGGGACTGGCTGAGTGGTTTGGAAAGAAGGATGACTTTGGAAGTTTGGGTTCTGTGTCCTTTCATTTATGCAATGTTGAACAACTTGAAGTAACTCTTGGTAATGTGCTATTTTGGGTGGTAAATGTTTATGTGATGTAACGTAGAGCTTGTCAGTTTATTTTTTACTTTGAACTAACATAACTGTAGGGAAAGTAAGGAATCCTGTCTGTAATCTCCTACAAGCCTTCTGTTTTTGAAAATTGGCTAAAGGTGCTTGCTTAATCTATCCAATTTACATTGTGAGGTTGCACCGAAGTCCACATACTGTGAAGAGAATAGGTTGTCTTGAATTCCTGTCATGATTTTAGGCTATTTCATACTGGCAGAAGGTGTGGCCGGCTTCCTCAATATCCTTAATCAGGCCACTGGGTCACTGATGCTTGCAGAGGAAACTATTTCCAGTATCTAACGGTAACGCCTCATCTCTCCATGTTCTTGTCCCTGTTGTATTTCTTCTTCTTAGTGTCTTGTGCTCACATGGCCTAGATCTCCATTTTCTGACATCCAGCCTGAATTGTCTTTGCCTGTCTCTTCACACGTTCATTTTCCTTTCATCCTTGAAGGGCCATCTCAAAGCCAGAATCCCAGTCTCTCTGAATTGCAGCCACGTGTGTGGACCCTAAATAATATTCATTATGTTAAGAATAAATTTTATTTCTTTTTGCTCCACGAGGGCAGAGACCATAGTTAAACCTCGAGTCTACCTTTGCAAAAAAACCCCAGCTTTTTAAGAGATGCTTATGAAAATCCATCGTCAGATTGTTGATTGCACAGAAAAGTCTCAGCATCTTGCACTGAAACTGCCACCGTGAGCTCTGCCTACACACCTCCTAAAGGGAAGCCTTGACTGATGTCTGCTCACAGAATCTCAGCGTTGTGTCTGCCAACAGCAAGAAGATTCCACTCATCAGATGAGGTTATAAGCCATTCAGTGAAAAAAAAAAAAATCCCCAACTATCCGTGATTTTATTTCCCCAACAAATTACTTAGCCTTTAGAATAATAGTATATAGAAAGCGTTGGACCAGGGATCACACATGAACATACCTGCCCTCAAAAGAGCTAAAAAGAGCAGCGAAAAGTCTCTGACATGGGACGTAGATGGCAGCATCTTTTTTCAGATGCTCATGGTAGGCTGGCTGCTGGATGATGCTGAGTGAGGCTGATTTCTCCTTCCACCTGCCCTTGGTCTGACTTGCTCCTTCGTCCTCTGCAGGGAGAAAGAGGTCTCCCAGGGTTACAAGGTGTCATCGGGTTCCCGGGAATGCAAGGACCTGAGGGGCCGCAGGGACCACCAGGACAGAAGGTGAGCTTGGCTGTCGTGGGCGCAGGGGGTTGGGGGAGTGGACTTAAGATGATCGGTGTTGCTTTTGTGATGAGTGGTCATTGCGGCATGTCTGTCTGTTGCAGGGTGACACCGGAGAGCCAGGACTGCCAGGAACTAAAGGAACAAGAGTGAGTACGATTGTCATTAAATTGGTAATGACTGTGGGTGGGATCTGATGCAGCGGTGCTTCCAGAGGGCGGGCTGTTTACCCTCCCCACCCCCAGACAATCCCGAGGGGCATCCTATCCCCTTCTTCCTCTGTGCCCCCTCCCTTGGCCTCTGTGCTCAGAGCTCAGACAGCGTGTGTGCCGGGCACGAGGGCCCAGGAGGGGTGGAACCCGCGCCCTCCACCTCCAGTCCTGACCCTGGGGCTGCTCACTTCTTGCCCTTAGTACACGTGTTTTCTCTCCTCTCTCCTTCCTCAAGGATTCCTGTAGGCATATTTAATTGGGGGAGGGGGGATGACACGCCTACAGGTCTTTGAAGAAAAAATGTATGTATGTATGTATTTATTTATTTATTTATTATTTTTTTTTTTGCGGTACGCGGGCCTCTCACCGCTGTGGCCCCTCCCGTTGCGGAGCACAGGCTCCCGGGACGCGCAGGCTCGGCGGCCACGGCTCACGGGCCCAGCCGCTCCGCGGCACGTGGGATCTTCCCGGACCGGGGCACGAACCCGCGTCCCCTGCGTCGGCAGGCGGGCTCTCGACCACCGGGGCAGCCCAGATGTCTTCATTTAATGTGAAAAGTGGTCACGTGTTCAGAGCTACACTTCTTCCTCTTTCTTCACAGTCTGCTTTCTTTGCTCCTCCCGTTCCTGCGACTCGCAAGCAGGGAGACCTTTGAAAGTAGGAAAATAGGAAGACACTGTGAAATGTAAACATTTTAATCCTGGTCCTGTTACTTAGTGGAAAGGGAAGTGTGCCCGGTAACCTGCCTTCCTGGGTCTTTAGGGCAGAAGATAGGGGATAACATTGTAACTGTCTGGGATGGAGAATATCTGGATTTCAGCCAGAAATAACTTTGATTTTCTTCCCTCAATGAACTGATTTATGCCATACACTCTGCTCCCAACTGTTTGAGATTTTAATGTAAGTTTATCTAGCTAGCTAGCTAGCTACCACCTAGAAATTACAAAGGATGAAATAAGGGCAGGGTTATTTTGTGGGCGTGCAGCCTTGATTTTAGAAGTATTTAATCGTCAGCTTTTGAGGATGAAGAGTTGCTACTGAAGCGCCGGGCCGTCTGGCTCCCTGGCCAGGCCCTAAGATGCCTCCCTGTCTGCTTAGGATCCATGTACCAAATGTCAATAATTAGGGTCCGACATCCTCAGCCAGGTGGATGCAAGTGGAAGGAAATGATGTTCTCCCACACTCAGTGAAAACTTTTTCATCTCCATCCTTACAGGGACCCCCAGGAGCATCTGGTTACCCTGGAAACCCAGGACTTCCTGTATGTATATAAAAGGCACCTGCTTCCTTTATAAGATATTTGATGTGAGTTATGGCACCATCAGTGATTCTTCTGATTTGGCGACTTGTTCACCTTGTTAATTGCAGGGTATTCCTGGCCAAGATGGTCCTCCGGGTCCCCCAGGTATCCCAGGATGCAACGGGACGAAGGTAAATTTAGAACAGGGAGCCTCCCTGCGTGGTGCGTGTTCATCTAACTTTGCACCTGGAGAAGTCAGGCCAAGTTGTCCCGTGAACACAGTTTTAATTGCCACAGTTGCAAAGTTACTCGTCTTACCCCTTTCTTTATTTGGTGAGGAAACACAGTTTTCCCACGTTTAATGTTCAGGACAGACATCATTGTGCCTTTCTATTTAGTAGACATTTATTCTAAAATTGCCTTGACCACTAAATTTCTCACCTATAATCTCTTACTGAAGCAAATAAGAAAATGCTATTATTAATTCTTGTCTCTATTGATTAAATTCTCAAATATTATCTTTCTTCTATCATGAAGCAGCACTGAGCAATATAGCTTGTAACAATTTTTGGAAAATGATTCTCACCAACAAATGAAGCATGCCTGAAGGGTAGGTTGGGGCAATGGATGGGAGCACGGCCTCTGAGAGTGACTGTCTGCTGTCCCCCCAGGGTGAGAGAGGGCCTGTGGGGCCTCCGGGTTTGCCTGGATTCGCTGGAAATCCCGTGAGTAATTGGGCTGTTACGTAAGAATTGCTTCGGTGCTAATTTCTCTCTTCTCATTCCATTGCCTTTCTTTTCCTTTTTTGGCCCTCATATCATAATGCTAATGTTGTTTTGAGAAAAACAAAACTGATACCAACTTTCTCTTTTCTAGGGACCACCAGGGTTACCGGGAATGAAGGTACGTTGTTTTATTTTACTGGATTCACTCCAGGCTTCTGTTTAAAACAGATGCCGTAAAACTAACTTTACTTTAAATCACTTTGGTTGATTGATTGCCTAGTAACCTGTTGTCTAAACTCTGCTACATTAAGAGAGTACTTAAGTCCTATACACAGACTTAAATTTTAGAATCTAAAGTTTCAACACGAGGCACAATTTCTTCATAGGAAATAAGCAGTGATGGGAAGCATGGTGGGATGGGAAATATTAGTGATGGGCTGTGAGTCCCTGATGCTCCTTGTCCAGAGCCACGGGTGGGGCTGTCAACAGGACTCTGCAGGGAAATAGAACCAGTAGGACGTGCGTGGAGATGTTTGTGTATTACGTGTGTGCCATACGTATACAACATACACATATAAGGATAGATAGAGTGAGTGAGAGAGGGAGATAAAATTAAAATATATATAATATATTTTACATATTATGTAATACATAATATACTATATTATTTTATATCAATTATATGTTGATTTAAATTATATAATATATATAATACACATTATATATTATAATATCTACTTATATACTAATTTAGTTATATATTTCAACATATAATATAATTAAAGTATATTGAGATAAAATAAATTCCTTATTTTAAGGAGTTACGTGAGTGTGGGAGTTGGCAAGTCCACAATCCGTGGGGTAAGGGTGGAGGCTGGAGACCCAGGGAAGAGCGATGGTCCAGTTCAAGGGCTGTCTGTAGGCAGAGTCCGCCTTCCTCACGGGAGTCCGTCTTTTCTCTCTTAAGGCCTTCAACCCATGGGGTGGGCCCCCCACTGTGGAAGGTCATCTGCTTTACTTCAAAGCTACTGATTTAAATGTCCATCTTGTTTAAAAGTACTTTCACGTCAACCTCAGACTGGTGTGTGACCAAGTATCTGGGTACTGTGGCCTGGCCACGTTGACACCTAAAACCTATTCTTACTGCTTTTCCGAACATGATTGTGCTGGGTCTTTTCTTGAAAGATGATCCTTCTGTTGTGAGAACAGCCTCTGGTCACACAGCCTTTGGACCAGAGACGGGGCCCCTGTTTAGAACTCCTCCTGCCTGGGGGCCCGTCACGTGGAAGCATCACACATCCTTCCGTTCAGTGGTCTACACGTTCTGTCCTGGTTGCAGCCCCCTAATGCTGGTCATTAAGACAAATGAACCCAGGAGACGGCCGGTCTGTTTATTGAAAGCTTAGACGGAGGCTAACTCCCAGCCTTGGGCTAGTTCCACAGCAGCAGTGCATGCCTCTTATGCCATAGGTTTGCATTCTCTTTACATAAATATCAGTATTTGTGACTTTATCTTATTCTTCATCCCTTAGGGGGATCCAGGTGAAATACTTGGCCATATACCAGGGACCCTGTTGAAAGGTGAAAGAGGATTTCCTGGACCCCCAGGAGCACCTGTAAGCATTTGCTAAATAATTATGAGCACGTGCTGAGTCTCCTCCTGGTTTGCATGTTAATTCTTTTCTTTCTCAATGAATTATAGGGCTCACCAGGACTGCCAGGGCTGCAAGGTCCTGTTGGCCCCCCAGGATTCACTGGACCACCAGTAAGTTTGGGGGGAATATCCCTCAGGGGCATTCAGAGAACAACTGTGGTGAGGGGTGGAAATACATAAAATGGAATGAAAACTTTACACAGTGGTGAACTCTCTTAATTTGGATGTGAGAATGAGCTTCTATCTTTTAAAAAAATTTTTTATTGGAGTATGCTTGATTTACAGTGTTGTGTTAGTTTCAGGTGTATAGCAAAGTGAATCAGTTATACATATAAGTATATCCACTCTTTTTTTTTTAGATTCTTTTCCCATACAGGCCATTAGAGAGTATTGAGTAGAATTCCCTGTGGTCTACAGTAGGTGCTTCTTAGTTATCTATTTGAGCTTCTGTCTGAAGGGGTGTTTGATTGGCACTTATGGTCCACATATCCCCAGAGCTGCGGGAAAAGGATGATAATAGTACCTCACGCCGAGACATCCCACAGGGACGACATGCTGATTTTTCGTGGGGCTGTTGTGGATGCGAGCGCATCCTCGGAGGAGGGGATTCAGAGATGGACAAGGCAGGCCCTGCCCTGGACCTTCCCTTGTGGCAGTGCAGTCATAGCAGAGGGCCTGCTCTGTTGGGGGCTGTGGCCCCAGACCAGGCTGTGAAGAAGCTGCAGTGTCGTTGGGACAGAGACTAGAAACTGAGCATCAGAGAGAACCTCCCAGGAAGCTCTGCTCTGACATCAGCCGTCCCTCACAGCTGATAACCCTGAGGACGAGGGGGGCATAAGCCCCTTCTACTCACACATTTTTGGGGGCACAAGAGACTTAATATTAACAGCACTTATCTGTCGAGCACCATGTTTACTAGGAATGAATGATGTGCCTGGGTTTGCCATCCTCACTCTAGCCTGCCTGAGAGTCCTTGAGAGATTTTCAGGCTTATTTTTTAAATTTAGTCTTTTTTTTAGGGTTCAAACCCAGCAATTCTTCTCTCCATTCCTGCAAGATGTAACCTCTTTTATATTCTTGTAACGGACTCGTTTTCATGAGGAAAGAATGACTAGTGTTTCCTTTTTAATGATTATAAAAAGCATTCTGAAATGTTGTTGCAAACACAGGAATTTGGGGGGCTTCATACCATCTACCGGCTTAAAGAATTCATTTAACTTTTTTTTTTGTTTTTTGTTTTTTTGTTTTGCGGTCCTCGGGCCTCTCACCGCTGTGGCCTCTGCCGTCGCGGAGCACAGGCTCCGGACGCGCAGGCTCAGCGGCCACGGCTCACGGGCCCGGCCGCTCCGCGGCATGTGGGGTCTTCCCGGACCGGGGCACGAACCCGCGTCCCCTGCATCGGCAGGCGGACTCTCAACCACTGCGCCCCCAGGGAAGCCCAAGAATTCACTTAACTTTTAAAGAGCAGCAGCAGTTTTCAAAGTGGACAAAACGTTTCCACACTAGAAATGCTAAGGCTTGTCAAGGGTTTGGCTGGGTTCATCCACTGCCTGGTAGCCCAGCAGATGCTCAGATCAGTGGCATCCACAGGCCAACCCCTAAGATTCTGAAGGGTTTCCATCCCTGTTAATAATTGTCCTGAACTAATTTCTGGTTACTTTCAAAGTTTAACAGTTCTATAGCACAGGATAAATATTTAAATATTTAACAAAGAGATTACCACCTTCACCATGCTATCTGAAGATAACGTCAGTACAAAAAAGCATTTAAAACGTACCAGAGTTGTGAACTATATTTAATTAAAATGCTCTGTCCTACAGGGTCCCCCAGGCCCTCCTGGCCCTCCAGGTGAAAAGGTAAAGATGATTTTTCATTTGTCTTTCTTTGACATTTGGTATAAGACTATCGTGAAATTTCTGTAATTCATTTTTTACACCTCTGTAAAAAGTCTTGGGCGATTATCATTTCTTTATCTATCTATATATTTATCATCTGTCTATTCACCTATCCATCAGTCTGTCCAACCTATCAGTTACTCTGCCGATCTGTCAACCTGTTGATCTATTGATCCTTCCTTCCATCCATCCATTAGTTATGGAATCATTGATCTTTTCCTTAGTTTTTTAAAGCCAGAGTCTAAAAATCTTAAACTTTTTTAAAAAGGTTTTTATAGGATTCTTTTTCAATACTACTTAAAAAAACCTTTTTATAGACATTGAATACAACATGATCACGACTTTCTTGAAAGGATTATGTCATTGTGAGACGAAGTTATTGCCTTAAACGTGCCATCTTGTTGCATTTCACGGCATGTTTGTTAGATGATTTTGAACAAAGTAAACAATGCTAATAACGGATTCTACTTTTTAATCAACAGGGGCAAATGGGCTTGAGTTTTCAAGGGCCAAAAGGTGACAAGGTGAGTGCTCTTTGCTTCGGGGAGTTTTCTTGGTTAAAATCCCCGTTCTAAGCATGATCAGGTTCCTGCCTCTGGACCTCCTCTTGGACGCTCATAACCATGGATACCCTTCTCTGAATGTTCTTGAGTTTGTTAGTGTTTTCGCTGAAGGCACGGCTAGAATTCACTGAGACGACTCTATGCGGGATCTGACCCACAGATGCAGAGGTAGTGAGGCCATTTATTCCACTTCTCTGTTCATACATTCAATCAAAATGTTCTCAGACCTGGACTTTATTATAAAAAGGTCAAATGTAGGACCTGGCTGTTAGTAGCATAACCATTATATTAAGCCCTGTGAAGACAAAAGCCATCGTACCAGAGGTGGGGGGAGAGAACCTTGGAGGCAGGAATGCACAGGCCAGAACAGGCAGCCTGCTCCCTGCTGAGAAAAGATGAGAGGCCGGCAGTGTGTCCCTGATGCTCTGGGGATCTCTCCACCACTTTTCCTGGACCCTACCCACGAAACGGGCACCAAGTGGCCATTCTTGGAATTGCGGCTGCACCTGGCCCAGGGCCCAGGTGCTCAAGCCGGTGTAGACGACTGCCAAGGGTAGTGGAGGTCCGGACAGAGGTGAATGAGCACTGGCTTCCTCTTCCCACCCCAGATTTCCACCCAGTCTTTTCATAAACCTCACAGTACAGTGATTCTGCAGTTGATGCAGTTGAAGTTTTTGGATCTCCTTTGTCGTGTGATCTGGGGTTCCTGTACTTCCCGTTGTACCCAGCAATTAGGATTCTGAGGAAGAGGTCCCTGATGCTTCTTTTTGGTTTATGTAAAGAGACCTCCTGTCTTCCCAGGCGCTACTAGGCGGCTGGTGTGCCTTTCCTCCGTGCCATCAAATGTGACAGACCAGCATATGTGTCCCGGCGTGTATACATGCGCTGTCTGTCTACATGTGTGGTCTGTACATATATGCACACATCCATCTGTCCTACAGAGGTTCAAGTTCCGTTGTTATGGGGTGACCCCTGAGTGGGAAAACCGCCTCCTGGCTTTATATCCTCAGTGGACCATCTTCCTTCTGAAACTTAATTTTCTGCTGAGGCGAGGACGGGCTGGAACAGAGTACAATCACATTTTCAGAACAGATGTTCTCTTCTGGGCTTTTCCCCCCTCTGCATTTCTCTTCCCTGTATAATTACCTTTATGCCTAATTAATCCCAAATGTTTGCATCAACAGGGTGATCAAGGGGTCAGTGGGCCCCCAGGAGTACCAGGACAAGCTCAAGTTCGAGAGAAAGGGGAGTACGCTGCAAAAGGAGAGAAGGTGGGACAGACTTTGTCCAGTGAACGCCGGCTTCCTAATTGTGGACAGACTCCAGAGAGACTGGGTCAAAATTCAGTTTCTCTGGTTATATTCGCCCTGACCTGAAAACAGGTTTTTATAGACCACCCATCCCATAAAAAGTGAGCTTCTTGAGGGCAGAGGCAGCTGGGCCTGGGTTGGAGCGAGACTGGTTTGAGGCTGACCCTCTTGTGTGAGGGTTTCTTAAACGCACCAAGGTGGGGAGGCGACGGCTGGGACACAGGAGGGAGAGAGCTGAGGGTGGAAGGAGGCTGCAGTTGCTGTGGGTCAGACTTATTAACTCTGCCCTTCTTACATCCATAATCCAGTTGATGGCAGGAAGTGGATGCTGCAGACCAGTGTGAATTTCTTGGTTACTGTATCAGGAAGAGGTGTATTTTACCTTTTACCTGTTCCATGTAGCATATAAAAACGGATATAGCCACTAGATAGTGCTAATCTTTCTCTCTTTTGAAAATTATTTTAGGGCCAAAAAGGTGAACCTGGATTTCAGGTAAGGACTGAAATCTTGTTTATCACTGTCATTTTGTGGGAAAGACCACAATGTGTTGCACCTTCAGTGGAATGCTGACTTAATTTAATAGCTTACTTAAATATACAAATGACACTAACTCTTGCACTTTTTGTCTTTTAGGGGATGCCAGGGGTTGGAGAGAAAGGTGAACCCGGAAAACCAGGACCCCGAGTGAGTGCTTTCAAAAGTCCTGTAGAGAATGGACGTGAGGACACGGGGAGGGGGAAGGGGAAGCTGGGACGAAGTGAGAGCGTGGCGTGGACATCTATACACTACCAAACGTAAACTAGATAGCTAGTGGGAAGCAGCCGCATAGCACAGGGAGATCAGCTCGGTGCTCTGTGACCACCTAGAGGGGCGGGATAGGGAGGGTGGGAGGGAGATGCAAGAGGGAAGAGATATGGGGATAGATGTTTATGTATAGCTGATTCACTTTGTTATACAGCAGAAGCTAACGCACCATTGTAAAGCAATGATACTCCAATAGAGATGTTTTTTAAAAAAATCCTCTTATTCCTGGTGTGAACTCATTTCTCCTGCATTCCTAGAATCACAGGTTCATAGGAGCATAGACTGAAAGAGATTGTAGGGCTCGTTCCTCTGCTGAAGAGCCTTTCTGAAGCCCTGGGAGCAGGAATAAGGAGGTGGTCACCATTAGAAAGGCCCCTGGGACGGCTGAGGCCCTCTGTTATTCAGATGATTCCGCCCCGACCAGACAGTGCCCCCTGCCGGCCCCTCACTGAAAGCCACCTGTCCGCCTGCTCAGAGCACCAGGCACCCTTGGCGGCCTCCTCCCAAGCCCGCTGGGAGCTCTGTCCAGAGCCCAGATGCTCAGGTGCTTCTCGCGCCCTGAGTGCTGTGACAGGAGACCCACCCACCTCCAGTAGCTGAGGCAGTTCAGTTTCTACCCTGAAATGATGCATGGAAACTTCTGTTAAAGTGAATCAGTGCTGGACCGTCTGCCAAATACTCACTTGCCAATAAGAAAACTTCTCTGGTGTAGACTCGGCTGCCAGAGGTAATGATGTCTTAGAAGATTTGGAGCTAATCAACCTCCAATTTTTTAAATATTGAAAAGTCTTCTATCGTTGTAACTCTTTTAGTTCATAGTTATTTAATGTATCTTCCATGATTTGTTACTGTAGCATGGCCAAGTCACCCAGAGGATTCATACAACATAGTAACTTGTATTTGATTCAGACCCTTGGTGTTAGAGCATGCTTATTACTATTATTTATGCACTACTAATATTTAAATCTTTATTGTACAGGGAAAACCAGGAAAAGATGGTGAAAAAGGAGAAAAAGGGAGTCTAGTAAGTATTTCTCTGTGATTTTGTAAAAGCAAGCTGTTGCCCTCACTTGCTGATGTTTGCTGTTGCTTTCTGTTCCCTTTTAGGGGTTTCCGGGGGATTCGGGGTACCCAGGACTCCCAGGCCGAGAGGGTTTAAAGGTAAATGGTGACCCTACTTTGAATTTTTGCCTTCATTTTGTTCAACCTAGACGTTTTTTCTAGAATAAAGGGCCGTGCACTCAAAGAATAAGACTTATTTATGCTCCATGTGAGGAAAAACACAACCTAGTGGTTCTGTTTGTGTGCATAAACTTTTAAAGAAAAAAATATAAAATGTTCCACTCATTTAAGTTTTTAATGTGTTTTTTGTAGTAGATTAATTTTCCCTGATTATGAAACAAAGAAAATGCAGAAACATATAGAGGACAAAAGAAAGCCTGTGTAATTTTTCTATTACCCACTCAGAAATGGTCAGAGTTAATAACTGTCCCATGTACACATACATACATGAGATTTAAAAAAAAATGGTATTGCATGATATATCTTGCTTTTTCCCTTAATGACATAATGAGGATATATTTCAACATCCATAAATGGGGTTATACATCAACACTTATGATATCCATACCTTTTACTGCATGTTATATAGATCGTTAATGCATTTTTCTCATTATAAGTATCTTTATCCACTTGTCTGATCATCTCCCATCATAAATTCCTAAAAAGTATAATTTTGGGGTTAATGTTTAGACCCTTTTTTGGGGAAGCTTTTGCCATACGCAGTAAAATTGCCCCCAGAATAACACTTCCATCACCCTGGGACCCTTTCATTTGACAACAGTGTGTTATGAAACGTTAAAAAATATTTGCCAATCGGATACTCAGAGAAAACTCATTGTTGGTTTAGTTTTCTCTTTTAATCGTGAGACTAGGTAATGTAAATCTCTAGTAAAATGAGAAATGGATTTGAAGCATTCATCTTTAACAGTAGGGAGAGGACCTCAGGGCTGGTTTATCAACGCCAGTGACAAAGGGAGAAATCCTTTTCCAAGACTGTAACTTTATGAGAAAGTCAATTCTTGTAGATTGTAAAAGGTAAATATGTTTAGAATATATTAGCTAAGATTTTTTTAAGCTCCCATAGATATTTCTAAAATCTCTTCTTTTATTCAAATTAGAAAAATCAAAACATCTAATTCTGGTTTAACACCTGAGTTTAAAGCCTTAGCTTAAAAGGAAAAAAAAAAAGAAAAAAAGAAAAAAATGTGCATTTGTGAAATAATGTGCATGTATCAGGACATTTAAAAGTGTTGTTATGGTACTTATATAAGAACATTAGATACAAAAGGTTTTTCATCTAATAGGGGTTAAATTAAGCCTCAGAATGTTGAGAATTTATCCATCCAATGTTTTCAAGTCATGCTGGATTTTAAGGGGAAAGAAAAAACCATAAGTATCCTTTTATTATGACTTCCAATGCAGAGTTAGACAGTCTTACACCAAAATCCTCAAATAAAATGATTTCTTTAAGAAAATACTTTTAGCCACCCTAAGCTTTCATATCATTTTATTTCATTTATTTTTTTATTGTATTGAAAAACCACCGTACGGGATTTCCCGGGCGGTCCAGTGGTTAAGACTCCGCACTTCCACTGCTGGGGGCATGGGTTTGATCCCTGGCTGGGGAACTAAGACCCTGTATGCCGCAAGGTGTGGCCAAAAAAAAAGAGAAGAAAAACCACCATATACGAATTCAACTTGCAAATGCTTCTGTTGAGGTTCTCTGAGAAGCGTGAGCTCTTTTGTAATGTGAATAATTAGCCTTCCATTTATGTTTTGTAGAAATCTCAATTTTCGGATGTCACACTTATGCAAAGCAAGGGGAGATGTATGGATTTTGGTTGTAATAGTTGCACAGCACTTTAGACTAATCACAGTGAGAGATTCTAAGGAGAGGACAATCATGTTAGTGTACAGTGGGCACAATCTATTTTTCTAGGAAAAAACAAGTTCAACCCTGCTGTTGGCAAGGCAACCTTTATAATTAAAAAACACAAGTTATTTTTCTTTTGTAGGGAGACAAAGGTGAAGCAGGCCCTCCTGGCCCACCTGGAATTGTGAGTAACAGTGACATTTGCTGTCTGTGAGATCGTTTGAAAAGAGGGAAAGAGAGAGACGGGCTGGCCTGTCACCTAGGCCACATGCTCCACAGTGTTCCTAGAATTAACATTTTGACGTAGGGGGTACACAGAATTATTTGAACCGATCATTTATATTTTTGTATCGTGTGGCATTTGGTATTTACTCGTTATTGTATTTGGACAATTTCTGCATATCTTTGACCACTAAAATTAAAAGAGTTGCGCATTGATGAGAGTATTAGCAACACATTTTGAAACTTAAAAAAATAATGGTCTGTTAAGGAAAATGCTACTCAGAGAAACAGATCATCCGTGATCTGTCTTAGCAAAACAATTTTTATTTTTTGCAAGTAACTTTTGACTCCTTGTCCGTATACATCTTTTTATATACTTACAATCCAATGTACGTAACATTTTTTCTTTTTAAAAGTGAACATTCTTGGGCTTCCCTGGTGGCACAGTGGTTGAGAGCCTGCCTGCCGATGCAGGGGACACGGGTTCGTGCCCCGGTCCGGTAAGATCCCGCATGCCGTGGAGCGGCTGGGCCCGTGAGCCATGGCCGCTGAGCCTGCGTGTCCGGAGCCTGTGCTCCGCGAGGGAGAGGCCGCAACAGTGAGAGGCCCGTGTACCGAAAAAAAAAAAAAAAAAAGAGCATTCTTCATGTTTTCAAGTTATCTTCAAATGGTCATTTTCAGAGTGTTGTGCGATAATTGTTGTAACCATTTTGCCCCAATTCTTTTTGGAAACAGTGAAATATGACCATTCTCTTGTTTGCTGCCCTCTTGACTGGGTACAACATGGTAGTGAATGTTTGTCCGTGCCTGTGTGTGTCTGTGTGTGTTAGGTGAGGGATTTGAGTAATCCTTCCTTAGGCTGCATTTCCAGAAATAGGATTACCAGATCAAAGTATTATGGGGCCTCCTTATGCTTTTAACATGTCATACGATAGATGATTCCATTTCCCATGTTTCTCATCCAGCAGCTGCCTTTAAATAATCTTTTTTTACCTTAACCTCATCAGCAGACCTTAATAATACCCATCATTTAATTGCTACAGAGGAATTACTTCTTAAGGGTAATAGGCAACATTTGGTATGGTCCTTGTCTTAGAATTTCAGCAACTCAGAATTGGGGTGAACCGGTTCACCTCCTTTTAGTGAGGGCCACAGTGCCTTCTTCTTGCCCCATATTACGAGGACCTTAAAGAAGTCCCCACTTTTGACCATTTAAAAAAGTGAAGCATAAAACCTCTTCCAGGCCTTCCCTGGTGGCGCAGTGGTTGGGAGTCTGCCTGCCGATGCAGAGGACGTGGGTTCGCGCCCCGGTCCGGGAAGATCCCACGTGCCGCGGAGCGGCTGGGCCCGTGAGCCGTGGCCGCTGAGCCTGCGCGTCTGGAGCCTG
>RJWK010042501.1:0-19140 GCA_004363435.1 Platanista minor
CTACTGGAAAAAGAATTCAGAGTAATGATAGTAAAGATGATCCCAAATCTTGGAACTGGAATGGAGAAGATACAAGAAACGATTAAGAAGGACCTAGAAGAACTAAAGAGCAAACAAACAATGATGAACAACACAATAAATTGAATTAAAATTTCTCTAGAAGGAAACAATACCAGAATAACTGAGGCAGAAGAATGGATAAATGACCTGGAAGACAAAATAGTGGAAATAACTACTGCAGAGCAGAATAAACAAAAAAGAATGAAATTAATTGAGGACAATCTGAGACACTTCTGGGACAACATTAAACGCAACAACATTCGAATATAGGGGTCCCAGAAGTAGAAGAGAAAAAGAAAGAGACTGAGAAAATATTTGAAGAAATGATAGTTGAAAACTTCCCTAATATGGGAAAGGATATCATTAATCAAGTACAGGAAGTGCAGAGAGTCCCATACAAGATATACCCAAGAAGAAACATGTGAAAACATATATTAATCAAACTATCAAAAATTAAATACAAAGAAAAGATATTAAAAGCAGCAAGGGAAAAACAACAAATAACATACAAGGGAATCCCCATAAGGTTAACAGCTGATCTTTCAGCAGAAACTCTGCAAGCCAGAGGGATTGGCAGGAAATATTTAAAGTGATGAAAGGGGAAAAGCTACAAACAAGATTACTCGACCCAGCAAGGATCTCATTCAGATTTGACAGAGAAATTAAAACCTTTACAGACAAGCAAAAGCTAAGAGAATTCAGCACCACCAAACCAGCTTTACAACAAATGCTAAAGGAACTTGTCTAGGCAGGAAACACAAGAGAAGGAAAAGACCTATGATAAAAAAACCAAAGCAATTAAGAAAATGGTAATAAGAACATACATATCAATAATTACCTTAAATGTAAATGGATTAAATGCTCCAACCAAAAGCCATAGACTGGCTGAATGGATCCAAAAACATGACTGGTAAATATGCGGTCTACAAGAGACCCACTTCAGACCTAGGGACACATACAGACTGAAAGTTAGGGGATGGGATATGATATTCCATACAAATGGAAATCAAAAGAAAGCTAGAGTAGCAATTCTCATATCAGACAAAAAACTTTACAATAAAGACTATTACAGGAGACAAAGAAGGACACTACATAATGATCAAGGGGTCAATCCAAGAAGAAGATATAACAATTGTACATATTTTTGCACCCAACACAGGAGCACCTCAATACATAAGGCAAATGCTAACAGCCATAAAAGGGGACATTGACAGTAACACAGTCATAGTAGGGACTTTAGCACCCCTCTTTCACCAATGAACAGATCATCCAAAATGAAAATAAATAAGGAAACACAAGCTTTAAATGATCCATTAAACAAGATGACTTAATTGATATTTATAGGACATTCCATCCAAAAACAATAGAATACACTTTTTCTCAAGTGCTCGTGGAATATTCTCCAGGATACATCATATCTTGGGTCACAAACCAAGCCTTGGTAAATTTAAGAAAACTGAAATTGTATCAAGTACCTTTTCGAACCACAATGTCATCAGACTAGATATCAATTACAGGAAAAAATCTGTACAAAAATACAAACACATGGAAGCTAAACAATACACAAGACATCACTGAAGAAATCAAAGGGGAAATTAAAAAAAAATACCTAGAAACAAATGACAATGAAAACATGAAGACCCAAAACCTATGGGATGCAGCAAAAGCAATTCTAAGAGGGAGGATTATAGCAATACAATCCTACCTCAAGAAACAAGAAACATCTCAAATAAGCAAGCTAACCTTACACCTAAAGCAATTAGAGAAAGAAAGAAAAAAAAAGTCAGCAGAGGAAAGAAATCATAAAGATCAGATCAGAAATAAATGAAAACGAAATGAAGGAAACAACAACAAAGATCAAAAAAACTAAAAGCTGTTTCTCTGAGAACATAAACAAAATTGATAAACCATTAGCCAGACTCATCAAGAAGAAAAGGGAGAAGACTCAGATCAATAGAATTACAAATGAAATAGGAGAAGTAACAACTGACATTGCAGAAATACAAAGGATCATGAGAGATTGCTGCAAGCAACTATATGCCAATAAAAGGGACAACCTGGAAGAAATGGACAAATTCTTAGAAAAGCACAAGCTTCCAAGACTGAACCAGGAAGAAATACAAAGTATAAATAAACCAATCCCAAGCACTGAAATTGAGACTGTGATTAAAAATCTCCCAACAAACAAAAGCCCAGGACCAGATGGCTTCACAGGCAAATTCTATGAAACATTTAGAGAAAAGTTAACACCTATCCTTCTCAAACTCTTCCAAAATATAGCAGAGGGAGGAACTCTCCCAAACTTATTCTATGAGACCACCATCTCCCTGATACCAAAACCAGACAAAGATGTCACAAAGAAAGAAAACAACAGGCCAATATCACTGATGAACATAGATGCAAAAATCCACAGCAAAATACTAGCAAACAGAATCCAACAGCGCACTAAAAGGATCATACACCAAGATCAAGTGGGGTTTATCCAAGGGATGCAAGGATTCTTCAATACATGCAAATCAATGTGATAGACCATATTAAAAAACTGAAGGATAAAAACAATACGGGCATCTCAATAGATGCATAAAATGCTTTCAACAATATTAAACACCCATTTATGATAAAAAAGAACCCTCCAGAAAGTAGGCATAGAGGGAGCATTCCTCGACATAATAAAGGCCATATATGACAAACACACAGCCAACATCATTCTCAATGGTGAAAAAGTGAAACCATTTCCACCAAGATTAGGAACAAGACAAGGTTGCCTACTATGACTCAACACACTTTTGGAATTCTTAGCTACAGCCACCAGAGAAGAAAAAGAAATAAAAGAAATCCAAATCGGAAAAGAAGAAGTTAAACTCTCACTGTTTGCAGATGACATGATACTATACATAGAGAATCCTAAAGATGCTACCTGAAACCTACTAGCGTTAATCAATGAATCTGGTAAGGTTGCAGCATACAAAATTAATGTACAGATATCTCTTTCATTCCTATACAGTAAAGATGAAAACTCTGAAAGAGAAATTAAGGAAACACTCCCATTTACCACTGCAACAAAAAGAATTAAATACCCAGGAATAAACCTACCTAAGGAGACAAAAGACGTTTACTCAGCAAATTATAAGACACTGATGAAAGAAATCAAAGATGACACAAACAGATAGAGAGATATACCATGTTGGTGGATAGGAAGAATCAACACTGTGAAAATGACTATACTACCCAAAGCAATCTACAGATTAAATGCAATCCCTATCAAACTACCAATGGCATTTTTCAGAGAACTGGAACAAAAAATTTCACAATTTGTATGAAAACACAAAAGAACCCGAAGTGCCAAGGCAATCTTGACAAGAAAAACACAGCTGGAGGAATCAGGCTCCCTGACTTCAGACAATACTACAAAGCTACAGTAGTCAAGCCAGTATGGTACTGACACAAAAACAGAAATATAGATCAATGGAACAGGAGAGAAAGCCCAGAGATAAACCCATACACATATGGTCACCTTATTTTTGATAAAGGAGGCAAGAATATACAATGGAGAAATCACAGCCTCTTCAGTAAGTGGTGCTGGGAAAACTGGACAGCTACAGGTAAAAGAATGAAACTAGAAGACTCCCTAACACCATACACAAAACTAAACTCAAATGGATAAAAGACCTAAATGTAAGGCCAGACACTATAAAACTCTTAGAGGAAAACATAGGCAGAACACTCTGTGACATCAATCACAGCGAGATCCTTTTGGACCCATCTCCTAGAGAAATGGAAATAAAAACAAAAATAAACAAATGAGACCTAATGAGACTTAAAAGCTTTTGCACAGTGAAGGAAAACTTAAACAAGACAAAAAGACAACCCTCAGAATGGGAGAAAATATTTGCTAAAGAAGCAACTGACAAAGGATTATTCTCCAAATTTTACAAGCAGCCCATGCAGATCAATATCAAAAAAACAAACAACCCAATCCATAAATGGGCAGAAGACCTAAATAGACGTTTCTCCAAAGAAGATATACAGATTGCCAACACACACAGGAAAGAATGCTCAACATCACTGATCATTAGAGAAATGAAAATCAAAATTGCAATGAGGTATCACCAGACACAGGTAAGAATGGCCATCATCAAAAAAAATCTACAAACAATAAATGCTGCAGAGGTGTGGAGAAAAGGGAATCCTCTTGCACCGTTGGTGGGAGTGTGACTTGATACAGCCACTATAGAGAACAGTATGAAGGTTCCTTAAAAACCTAAAAATAGAACTACCACTACCATATGACACAGCAATCCCACTACTGAGCATATACCTGAAGAAAACCATAATTCAAAAAGAGTCATGTTCTGCAATGTTCATTGCAGCTCTATTTGCAATAGCCAGGACATGGAAGCAATCTAAGTTTCCATCAACTGATGAATGGATAAAGAAGATGTTGCACATCTTCAATATAAAATGGAATATTACTCAGCCATAAAAAGAAATGAAGTGGTGTATTTGTAGTGATGTGGATGGACCTAGAGTCTGTCATACAGAGTGAAGTAAGTCAGAAAGAGAAAAACAAATACTGTATGCTAACACATATATATGGAATCTAAAAAAAAAAAAGAAAAAAATGGTTCGGAGGAACCTAGGGGCAGGACAGAAATAAAGACGCAGACATAGAGAATGGACCTGAGGACATGGGGAGGGGGAAGTGTAAGCTGGGACGAAGTGGGAGAGTGGCATGGACTTATATATACTACCAAATGTAAAATAGATAGCTAGTAAGAAACAGCTGCATAGCACAGGGGGATCAGCTCAGTGCTTTGTGACCACTAAGAGGGGTGGGATAGGGAGGGTGGGAGGGAGATGCAAGAGGGAGGAGATATGGGGATATGTGTATATGTATAGCTTGTTCACTTTGTTATAAAGCAGAAACTAACACACCATTGTAAAGCAGTCATAGTCCAATAAGATGATAAAAATAATTAATTAATTATGTAATTAATTTATGTCCCCCCAAATTAAATCTTTTTTTAAAATGAGTAAATAAAAAAGAGCACTCAATAACATGGTAACTCTAAACCTAAGTATTTTCAGTACTATAGTAAATGTAAATGGATTAATATCTCCTATTAAAGTGTAATTTTTTATATTACGTGCAACTAAATTTTTTTCACATTATACAGGTAAAATAAAAGAATTACATCTGAAAGGAGAAAACATTCCATGTATGTAAAAACAATAAAACAATAAGCATACATCATGCTTATAATAAGCATATATAATATCATATAATATATAAGCATACATAAGCATATGTCATACTTATAATAAGCATATAATAAGCATCTTAGATAAAGTAGTCTTTAAGTTCAGAACAGTTTGTCATTATTGTAATTAGTATTATTATCCCAATTTCTTAAAAATATTTCAATACTTTTTCTATTTGAAAAATATTTTAATATTTTTTTCTTTGCTCTTTTGTGGTCCAATACATGGTAAGTATTTAAGTGCTAACATAACCTCAAAATATATGTTGTTTCTTTACAGCCGAACAAAAGTGAATCAAGAAGAAATAGATAACTTGAACATACTGATCACTAAAAGCAAAATGGAATCTGTAATTTAAAAAAACTCCTTACCAACAAAAGTCCACGATCAGATGGTTCCACACGCAAATTCTACCAAATATACAAAGCAGAACTTACACTGATTCTTCTCAAACTCTTTGGAAGGATTGAAGAGTAAGGAATACTTCCAAAGTCATTCTATGAAGCCACCATCACCCTGATATCAAAAACAGAAGTGAGGCACTTCCCTGGTGGCACAGTGGTTATGAATCCATCTGCCTATGCAGGAGACATAGGTTCCAGCCCTGCTGTGGGCAGATCCCACATGCCGCGGAGCAACTAAGCCTGTGTGCCACAACTACTGAGCCTGAGCTATACAGCCCACGAGCCACAACTACTGAGCCTGATAGCCACAACTGCTTAAGCCTGTGCACCTAGAGCCCATGCTCTGCAACAAAAGAAGCCACCACAATGAACAGCCTGCACACCACAATGAAGAGTAGCCCCCGCTTGCCACAACTCGAGAGAGCCCATGCACAGCAACGGACACCCAATGCATCCAAAAATAAAGAAAGAAAGAAATTTACTAAAAAACAAACAAGCAAACAAAAAACAAATGGAGACTTTTCTGGTGGTCCAGCAGTTAAGATTTCACCTTCCAGTGCAGGGGTGCGGTTTCAATCCCTGATGGTGGAGCTAAGATCCCACATGCCTCACAAACAAGAAACCAAAACATGAAACAGAAGGAATATTGGAACAAATTCAATAAAGACTTAAAAAAACACAGAGAAAGACACTACCAAAAAAGAAAATTGCAGGCCAAAATCTTTGATAAATATAGATGCAAAAATTCTCAACTGAATATTAGAAAACCGAATCCTACAACACATAAGAGGATCATACACCATGACCAAATTTGATTCACCCCAGTGTCATAAAGTTGTTTCAACATATGCAAATCAATCAATATGATACACCCCATCCACAAAAGAAAAACACAAAACTCATGATCATCTCAAGAGATGCCGCAAAAGCATTTGAAAAACTTCAACATCCATTCATGATAAAAACACTTATCACGGCTTCCCTCGTGGCTCAGTGGTTGAGAGTCCACCTGCCGATGCAGGGGACACGGGTTCATGCCCCGGTCGGGGAAGATCCCACATGTCACGGAGCGGCTGGGCCCATGAGCCATGGCCACTGAGCCTGCGCGTCCGGAGCCTGTGCTCCACAACGGGAGATGTCACAACAGTGAGAAGCCCACGTACCGAAAAAAAAAAAAAACACTTACCAAAGTGGGCATAGAGGAAACATATCTCAACATAATAAAAGCTATTTATGACAAACCCACAGCCAATATAATACTCAATGTTCATAGGTTGAAAGACTTCCCCCTAAAGTCTGGAACAAGACAAGGACGCCCACTCTCACCTCTTCTCTTCAACATAGTATTGGAAGTCCTAGCTACAACAATCAGACAAGAAAAAGAAATAAAATCTAACCAAATTGGAAGGGAAGATGTAAAGTTGTCATTACATGCAGATGACATGAAAATATATATAAAGGAAACCCTAAAAGGTCCACACAAAAAGTACTAGAACTGATAAACAAATTCAGAAAAGTAGCAGGATACAAGATTAACATACATAAATTGGTTGCATTTCTTGGTTTTTCTTTTAATTTATTTTGGCTGCATTGGGTCTTCATTGCTGTCCACGGGCTTTCTCTAGTTGTGGCCAGTGGGCGCTAGTTTTCATTGTGGTGCACAGGCTTGTCATTGCAATGGCTTCTCTTGTTGCAGAGCATGGCCTCTAGGCATGCGGGCTTAAGTAGTTGTGGCACACGGGCTCAGTAGTTGTGGCTCATGGGCTCTAGTGTGCAGGCTAAGTACTTGTGGCACAGAGGTCTAGTTGCTCCATGGCATGTGAGAACTTCCTGCACCAGGGCTCAAACCCATGTCCCCTGTATTGGCAGGCAGATTCTCAACCATGGAGCAACCAGGGAAGCCCCTGGTTGCACTTCTTTACACTAACAATGAAATATCAGAAAGGAAATGTAAACAAGCAATCCTTTTTTAAATGGCATCAAAAAAATAAAATACTTAGGAATAAACCTCACCAAGGAGGTGAAAGACTTATATGTTGAGAACTACAAAACATTAGTAAAGGAAACTGAAGATGATTCAAAGAAATGGAAACACATCCCACGCTTTTGGATGGGAAGAATTAACACTGTTAAAATGGCTATACTACACAAAGCAATCTACAGATTTAATGTGATCCCTATCAAATTGCCCATGACATTTTCTCCAGAACTCGAACAAATAATCCTAAAATGTACCTGGAACCATAAAAATTCAGAACTGTCAACACAATCCTGAGGAAAAAGAAGAAAGCAGGAGACATAACCCTCCTAAACTTCAGAAAATACTACAGAGTTACATTAATCAAAACCGCATGATATTGGCAAAGAGATACATAGATCAATGGAATGGAATAGAGAGCCCAGAAATAAAGCCATACACCTATGGTTAATTAACCTTCAACAAAGGAGGCAAGAATATACAATGGGGAAAAGATAGTCTCTTCAGCAAGCGGTGTTTTGAAGGTTGGAGAGCTGTATGCAAATCAGTGAAGTCAGAACATACCCTCACACCATACACAAAAATAAACTCAAAACAGTTTACATGCTAAAATATAATATATGACACCTTAAAACTCCTAGAAGAGAACATAAGCAAAACATTCTCTGACATAAATCATACCACAGTTTTCCTACGTAGCTCTCCCTAAGCAGCACAAATACAGAAAGTCACCTACATACGAACCTTCAAGTTGCAAACTTTCAAAGATGCAAACGTCCATTCGCATGTCCAATCATGTAAGTTAGGTCACGTGTCTGGCATATATTGTCATGTGTGTGCGTCCTCTATAAGTGGTTGTGCTATTGTGTACTTTACTGTATAGAGTACAGTAGTACAGTACCTTTATTTAAAGCCCAAGATGTCTGGAAGCAAGTGTAAAAGCACCGGTGATGTAGCTGGTACTGTTAAGAAGCACCAAGCGATAATGATGGAAACAAAAGTGAAAGTAATAGAGAAAGTGGAGCGCGGCAAAAAGATGTTAGACATCGCTCATTCTTATGACATGAATCATTCAATCATTGGCACGAATCTAAAGAACAAGGACAAGATCATGGAGAAGGACGTTCCAGCAAAACATTCTTTTGCGGCTCAACAATGCTCTGGGCCACTCCCCACCCATGGATGACTTTCATTCCAACGTCAAAGTAGTGCATCTCTCAGTGAATACTACATTGCTCATTCAACCTATGGAGCAGGGAGTTAGAGCGACTTTCAAGAAATATTATTTATGTCACACTTTTTGTCAGGCAGTAAAGGTAAGTCACAAATCAGGAACAACCTAGGGACAACTTTGGAAGGATGATAACATCTACAAGACCATAAAAACATTGACTTTGCATGGTGTGAGGGTATGCTGGTCACCAAGAATGGGGTTTGGAAGAACCTTTGCCCACAGTTTGTTCATGATTTTTGTGGATTTGAGAAGGTAGATCAGAAGTCCGAAGAGGTCTTCAGCAACGTAGTGACCCTCCGCGAGAGGCTGGAGCCAGATCTGCAGGAGGACGATTTCACTGAACTCCTTGCTGTGCAAAGAGAGGAGCTTACTGATGGAACTAGAGGCACAGAAAAAGGATGAAGAGGGACAGGAGGAAGAAGAAGTAACTAAAGAACTGAAGAGATTCACAACACAGGAAATGTCCAGGGATTCTTCTTCATTTTAGGAAGCACTGTTAGTTTTTGAGGCACAGGACCCGAACCTAGAATGGTACCCAAACGTGGCAGCAGCCATTCAGAATGAAATCCAGTGCTACCTTGTCATCTATGATGAGAAAAAAAGAGCTACTACCCAGATATCAATGGCTCATTTTTTCAAGAGGGCAGATAGAATTAAATCCAGCAAGGAACTAGAACTTGTGTCATCAACATAAGGCATGAGTGAAATGGCAGCTCGCCCTTTGTCTCCTACTGCTGGTCATCCTTCACCTCTATCTTATCCCACCTCCGCTCCCTCCTCCAATCAGTAACTCTTCTTGACTCTTTTCTCGATGCCAGTCAGAGTATGCCAGCTGTTGTACTGTATTACTGTACTTTTCAAGTTACTGTACTATAAGATTAAAACTGTTTTCTTTATTTTTGTGTTTGTTTTGTATGTATTTTTTGTGTGAAGAGTATTATCAACCTGTTACGGTACATAAGGTACAATACCATATAGCTGACTGTGTAAGTTGGGTACCTAGGCTAACTTTGTTGGGCTTACAAACAAATTGAACTTACAAACACACTCTTGGAACAGAACTTATTCATATGTAGTGGACTTACTGTAAAAGCAAAAAAGAAACAGGAACTAATCAAACTTATAAGCTGTTGCACAGCAAAGGAAGCCATAATCAAAATGAAAATACAACCTATGGACTGGGAGAAAATATTAGCAAATGATGAGACTGACAAGTGCTTAATTTCCAAACTATACAAACAGCTCATACAACTCAATAACAAAATAACAAATAACTCAATGGAAAAATGGGTAGAAGCCCTGAATAACATTTCTCCAGAGAAGACATACAGATAGCCAATAGGCACATGAAGAGATGCTCATCATCACTAATTATTAGAGAAATGCAAATCCAAATTACAACGAGGTATCACTTCACACAGATCAGAATGGCCATCATTAAAGAAATCTACAATTAACAAAGGCTGGAGGGGGTATGGAGAACAGAGAACCCTTCTACACTGTTGGTGGCCATGTAAGTTGGTGCAGCTACTATAGTAAACAGTATGGAGGTTCCTTAAAAACACTATTGTCATATGATCTAGCAATCCCACTTGTGGACATATATCTAGACAAAACTATAATTCAAAAAGATACATGAAACCCTATGTTCATAGCAGCACTATTTATAATAGCCAAGACATGGAAACAACCTAAATGTTCATTGAAAAAATGAATGTATAAAGAAGGAGTGGTATACATATACAATAGATATTACTCAGACATAAAAAAGAATGAAATAATGCCATTTTCAGCAACATGGATGGACCTAGAGATAATGATACTAAGTGAAGTAAGTCAGAAAGAGAAAGACAAATGCCATATAATATCACTGATATGTGGAATCAAAAACAGCACAAATAAACATGTCAGCGAAACAGAAATAAATACACAGATATACAAAACAGAGTTGTGGTTGCCAAGGAGAGAGTGAAGGAAAGATTGGGAGTTTTGGAATAGCAGAAGCAAACTGTTCTACATAGGATGGACAAATCATAAAGGCCTACTGTATAGCAGAGGAAACTATATTCAATATCCTGTGATAAACCATAATGGAAAAGAGAATATATATATATATATATATATATATATATATATATATATATATATATATATATATATATATATATATATAACTGAATCACTTTGCTGCACAGCAGAAATTAATACAACAATGTATAAAGGCTGCAGAGGGTGTGAAGAAAAGGGAACTCTCCTGTACTGTTGGCAGGAATGTAAACTGATGCACCCACTATGGAGAACAGTATGGAGGTTCCTTAAAAGCTAAAAATAGAACTACCATATGACCCAGCAATCCCACTACTGGGCATATACCTCGAGAAAACCATAATTCAAAAAGATACATGTACCACAATGTTCACTGTAGCACTATTTACAATAGCCAGGACATAGAAGCAACCTAAATGCCCATCTACAGATGAATATATAAAGAAGATGTGGCCCATATATACAATGGAGTATTATTCAGCCATAAAAAGAAACAAAATTGATTTATTTGTAGTGAGGTGGTTGGACCTAGAGTCTGTCATACAGAGTGAAGTAAGTCAGAAAGAGGTAAACATTTACCGTACGTGAACACATGTATATGTAATGTAGAATAATGGTACAGATGAACCTAGTGACAGGGCAGGAATAAAGACACAGATGTAGAGAATGGACTTAAGGACATTAAGTCCTTAAGTGAGACAGGGACATAGTGAGAGAGTCTGACATATATACACTACCAAATGTAAAAGAGCTAGTGGTAAGCTGCTGCATAGCACAGGGAGATCAGCTCGGGGCTTTATGTCCCCCAGAGAGGTGGGATAGGGAGTGTGGGATGGAGGCTCAAGAGGGGGGAATATGGGGAATATATGTATACATATAGGTGATTCACGTTGTTGTAAAGAAGAAACTAATACAGTGTTATAAAGCAATTATACTCCAATAAACCAGTATTGAAAAAACCCACAACGTTGTAAATCGACAATACTAGAAAATATTTCATAAGTGCAAAAGATTTTTTGAATGTAAGTTTTATTGTGTGTGTGTACCACAGGTTCAATATATATGAATTATGTCAAATTGATTCCATTGTTTTTCAAAATAAAGAATTTTTGATATTCTACATCAGCTTCATAATATAAATGCAGAAAAACTATATTATTTTTCTCTAAAGTTCAGAAATAGCCACTTTGCTCATTCGGTATCCTATAAACCACTAACTATTGAAAAGGGATGCGTGACCTCTTCCTTCCAAAGAAATATTCCTGCACTCACACAAGTTTAATAGAATGTTCCGTCATGAACTGACTTCCCATCTTGGAGACACGAGATTAGCATCCTGAATTCTCTTTTTTGCAGAAATGTCCAATTAGCATCCTAGCATTACAGAAAAGAAATGCTTTTTCCTAGATCTCAAATTCCATACAACTTTATCAAGACATCATGCATGTTTTTTTCACACACACAGACTGTATTTTATTTTTACAAGAGATAAATCAACTGACACCAAGCATTGTAAATGGATGACCACAACAAAAGCAACAACGATTGCAATTACCAAACACGAAACACACTCATACTATGTCATAATATTGACATTCATTCCAGTAATCCTTCACTTTAACAGCTCCTTTACTTTGCAGTGAAAGACATTATGTATTTTTAAATTATCAGCATTCAAGTGAGATCTTCAAAAATCAACAAAAACATATTTTATGTTCTCTTTCATTTATTCTGGTTCTAAATGGTCATTTCTAAATGAAAGTATTTATGTATGTTAATGTCATCTTATAACATCATATTTCAAATGACTACCGTCTCTCCAAAGATGAAATATGAGGAACTCATAATTAGCCTCTCCAAAGTATTACTCTCTGAATCTGTATTAGCCTTCTGCTGAACTCCCCACTGTTCATTATTCTCTGAGAATATTCTTTTTCTTGTATGGCCATCACATGCTCTTTCATTGCATGAAGTTTTTTTCCTACAATTTAATGCCTAGTTTATTTCTGAGAATGTGATTCCCTGAGAGTTTCAAGAACCCCTTCTTCTTTTTTTTTTAATACGTAGATTCTGAAGCCCTCCACAAAGCATTACTAAAATTGCATTTACATAAGTATCTACATATTAATCACACATTAATGCATTTACAATTTTATTATGCTTTACTGCTAATTTTGGAGCATAAATGTAGCTGTCTTCTTTACCACCCTCTTGCAAATCACTTTAATATTTGCACTTAGGACTTGAAAGAGAATGGATAAATAAAAACCTGAAGAATATGCAAATACAATTTATATATTTCTCATAAAATTAGGTGATTATCTAACCTTTATCCAGAAAAAAGAAGAGCTCAGATAATCTGCAGGCATGATACTCGAGAATGTGTGGTCTTCCAGCAGGAAAACATGCAGTAATCCATGTGGCAGAGTTTACCTGTGACCAGCTGGGATTAGTGACCTATACATTCCTTACATGCAACATATCAGGAGTGGAAAAAGGGAATTTGTCCGTTGTAGCAATAAGTGTAATGAAGATTTGTAGCAGGTCATGCTCATATATTCAACACAGGTACAATCAAAATTTTGCTCAATTCTGGTAAATCTAAGTCTGTATCTGTTACCTTGTCTTTAAGGAGGAAATGTCAGAAGTGACTTACAAAAAAAAACAAAGTGTTTTGCTTGTTTGTTTGTTTTAATTACAGTCACGGTGAATAAGACATAGCTCAGAACAGCTAATGTGACTTAGTGTTTCTCAAATCAGGAAATACAGTTTCTAATTCCCTGTTTATTCTCCACATCCTGTAGTAAGAAGTTTCAATGAAAGATAAATCTACAGGGCGAAAAAGAAAAGAAAACTTACATCTGTTGATAAGATCATTCTGACAGGTTTTACCACGGATGTCAGTGTTTCTGGCGATGGACGCAATCCAGAGCTCCCTACTCTGATATTTTCACTGAGGTCATTCCCCTTGATCCTCAATTTCTTTTTTTTTTTTTTTTTTTTTTTTGCGGTACGCGGGCCTCTCACAGTTGTGGCCTCTCTCGTTGCGGAGCACAGGCTCTGGACGCGCAGGCTCAGCGGCCATGGCTCAGGGGCCCAGCCACTCCGCGGCATGTGGGATCTTCCCGGACCCGGGCACGAACCCGTGTCCCCTGCATCGGCAGGTGGACTCTCAACCACTGCGCCACCAGGGAAGCCCAATCCTCAATTTCAAAGTGGATAAAAATATTTTCTTCTTTAAGAAATTAAATAAAGAATGCTGTCTAGACATGATCCTCTAATGATTTTCAGTCAGTTGTCATCAACAGAGGAAAAGCACAGAATCTCCTCCCCACAGAAGGGCGATATTCAGTCAGGTAGGAAAATTCTACCCAAAATCAGAGCTTCATCTTTAGCCTGCAATCAGAGGCTTTCACATGTTCTTCATCACCCTGCACTCAGCCCTACCATATGGGATTGGCTCTGAGAATCTCACATCCGATGACTGACAAACATGTCATCGTACTCTGATCTGGTACCAGAGCCTGCCTCTCTTAATGATCTCCCACAGGAACACTGCAATATTCTAGGATATTTCCTGGAGCCCTCTACTCTATACAGGTACACATCCAAGTAGAAACAGAGGCTTTGATTTTCACTGGGACCCAAGCTTTGTCCAACCAACCTCTCTAGAAATATGATGTTCTAATCTCTCCTGATTAGCACATTTCAAGGTCTCTCCCTGTGCTAATTTAGTAAAGGTAAAAGAGAAACAAGAAAGAGCAAACTATGCAGGGAGCAAGATATAAGATGCCTTTACTTCATGTATTTACCTGATATACCCAAATATTGAGAAATATAGATTCATTTCATAATGGTCAAGAAAAGAGGAGGAGGAACTTCCACGCCAACAGTGTATATAAAATGGAATCAATATTGCATAAGCTCCAGCTTAAGCTTAGCTACGAGGTACTAATTCTTCTCATAAAGAAGCAATAGTTCTCCATCATTTGAAGCACACTGAGGACTCAGACAGCTGGACACTGAGGGTGTGGTCTCCTCACTCGAATTCTGTACCTGCATCAAACAGCAATGAAACATTCTCAAATAATTATTAATCATGAAGTGGGAAGCCAAAATAAAAAAGATGAATCCATAGTCTGCCCTACCATCTGTTCTGCTGGATATTACCACCATCTTGGCCCAATATGACCTTCCCACTTTTCTCTGGGCCTCGCTACTTTCCATTTCCATCCTCTCATTATATCTTACCTACACTTGGAAACGACTCTAGTTTTTCCACTTATCTTTATCAACAAGTAATCCTAAGAGCAACTATGTACATAACTCCTTAGAAACCTCAGGTCTGACTCAGTAATACATGACCTTTGAAGTCCAAAGTTATCCTAATTCCCTTTATTATTTTTTTTTCTAATTTCCATGTACTTACACTCTCAGGACCTCTACTCTTCTCAGGTTCGTCTTCCCTGCAAAATCTGTCAACCTAGACATAGACTTAAGTACCAGCCTCTAATTATCTCCTAGGGAATCCAGTTTTTTAAAAAGCCTCAGCCAGCCTTATGGATTTTATTAAAGACTCTTTAAGATAACCCATGGGAGAAAGCAGTACACCCACAAATATCTATTTAATACACCCTCAGAGTAATTTTTTTCTTTTTTATAAAGTCTCTTCTGGCCAATGAAGACTCTCGCCTCTTCTTCTTCAGCATATGCAGCGTCTCACCCTTCTGACTACTCTCTTCTCCATCCCAGGTCCACTCCCTTTCCTGATATTACATTCTATCCCAATTTTGTATGTTGCTAAAATCAAATAACATAAATATAACATGTTAATTATTATAAAGTGCACCGTTCAGTGATATTAAATACATTCAGATTATTGGGCGATCAACATCACCATTTATCTAATTCTTTTCTATGTTTTAAAACTGTAACTCTATATCCTTTACACATAACTTTCCTTTTTTTTCCATAACCACCTGAAAAGTATCATTACCCTCCCAATTTCTATGGTTTTGACTACACTAAGTACCCCATATAATTGAAATAGGTAGTTGTATTGTTATGACTCACTAAAAGTCATAAAAATGGCATTTTTGGTAGCTAAATTTCCTCAAGATTCATCCATGTTGTAGCATATTCCTACATCTTTTGCTTCTTAACACTGAATAATGTTGTATTATATGAGTATACCACCCATTGCTTATCCAGGAACTAGTGGATGAACATTTAGGTTGTTTTCATATTTTAGCTACTGTGATTATTACTGCTCTAAACATTGGAGTACAGATATTTCTTTAAGACCCTGATTTCGATTCCTTTAGGTATACCTCATAGTAAAATTCCTGAATCATGTACTAATTCTATTTTTCAATATCTGAAAAATTGCCATACTTTTTTGCAAAGCAGCTGTATCACTCTACATTCCCACTGACATATCACAATGCTTCCAACTCCCCTCCCTCACATCCTCACCAATACTTGTTTTCTGCTTGTGTATGTGTGTGTGTGCTTGTGTGTGTACGCATGCACACAAATATATAAACATTGATTTAGTGATATGGAGCATCTATTCAAGCGCTAAGTCATTTGTACATCTTTTCAAAGAACCATCTACTCAAGTATTTTATCCATTTTTGAATCAGGGTGTTTGATTTTTGTTGAGTTGTAGGAGTTCTCTGTATATTCTGAATAGAAGTCTCTTGTCAGATCGATGGCTTTCAAATATTTTCTCACATCTTGTAGGTTGCCATTTTATTCTGTTTACATTTCTGATACACATTTTTTTTTAAATTAGGTACTGCAAATTGTTTATTTTTTTTTAAGCTGTACCTTTGTTGTTCCTTCCTTTCATATTGAGGAAAACACTGCCGCATCCAATGTCATGAAGCTCTTGTCCTGTGTCTTCTTCTAAGACTTTTTATTTTATTAGGTCTTATATTTAATTTCTTGATATCTTTTCATTAATTTTTGCAAATGATGTTAGGTAAGGATCCATCTTCCTTCTTTTGCATGTTGACAACAAGACTTCCCAGCACCATTTGTTGAAAATACTACCCTTTCTACTTTGAAAATTCTTGGCAAGTCGTCAAAAATCATTTGGCCATATATCAGGGTTTATTTCTGGGTGTTCTATTCTATTCTATTGGTCTTGAATAAGGGACAGAATAGTATAATCTATCCAGGTTCATGAAGAACATAAAGAAAGAACAGGAAGAGAATTAGGAGGACAATGAAAAACAGCAGGGAGTAAAAGACAGTGTGAGAGAAGATCTTGTATTTGCGAGTTCATGGAAATATGATCATGCTAAAACCACTAAACAATACGGTAAATGTGCTAGCAAGAAACGTAACACTTACCCATCTCTGGGAAATATAGTATGGGCATAAAGATAAACTACACACAAATATATTAAAAAGGGAAGGGTTGGGGCTTCCCTGGTGGCACAGTGGTTGAGAGTCTGCCTGACGATGCAGGGGATATGGGTTCGTGCCCCGGTCCTGGAGGATCCCACATGCCACAGAGCGGCTGGGCCCGTGAGCCATGGTTGCTGAGCCTGTGCGTCCGGAACCTGTGCTCCGCAACGGGAGCAGCCCCAACAGTGAGAGGCCCGCGTACTGCAAAAAAAAAAAAAAAAAAAAGGGAAGGGTTTTCATGGTGTGAGAATATTGTGGGATTTGAAATACAATTTACTTCTGTTCTGCCACTGTCTCTAAAATTTATCAAAGTGTATATAGAAGCAATTCCAACTCTGGTAATGTGCTTGACAGGTTTATATATGAACTTCTGCAGACCAGTAAATGAACATTCATAGTAGGACTGTTCCCTAAACCAAAAAACAAAACAGAAAAACTGGAAAGACTTGAGTTCACTTTGTCAACACACATACAGATGCAGTGATGGTTAACGGTCCAAAAACAGAAGGTGAGCATGGGCGTAAGAGGTTAATCCCCAAGCTGGGGTGGGGTGCAGAGTTTGAGGGTAACACAGGTAGAAAAGGCTTTTGTCCTATCCTTGATTTTTGAGGTATGGAAATTCACAGGTCACTATCTCCATTTGAAAATGAATGAATGCACTATTCATTTTTTTAAAAACAGGCGAAGTAAACATGAGTAATAATAAATTTCAAACTGTCACTAATCAAATAAGATACTAAGAAAAATTAAATAATATGATTGAAGAATGAAGTGGAGAGATGGTCCAAGATGGTAGCATTCAAAGACCCAGAGCTTGATGCCTCTCATGGGCACACCAAATTCACAACTGCTTACAGAACAGCAATTGATGAAAAAGGCTGGGAACTACCATAAAAGTTGTTTTACAGCTAAAGATATAAGGAAGCCACGTTGGCAAGACAGGAAGGAAGGGGAAAAGTCTCAATATAATCAAGACCCATACCACCAGGTGTGTGGCCCACAAATGGGAGAATAATTACAATTTCTGAGGTGCTCCCAGGTAGCAAGGGGTATGAACCCAACATCAGGCTCCCAAGGCCTGGACCCTGTGCTGGGAAGAAGAGTCCCTAGAAAGTGGGGCTTTGAACACCAGTAGTGCTTATTTTCCAGAGAGCCCGAGGGTTGTGGGAACTAGTGATTCCACTCTTACAGGATGCTCACAAAGTCCCACATGATCCGAGGATCAGAACAGAAGCAGGAATTTGAAAGCATCCTGGGTCATACCTACCTCCTGATCTTGGAGAGTCTCCCAGAGAGGCAAGAGGGAACTACCGCACAGCCTCAGGGACTTAAGACAGTGCAGCAGCCATTTGGGGGAACTCCTTCTACCTCGTGGAGACTGGTAGCAGCAAGCATAATTTCAGAATCCTCCCTCTAGATTATCAGCCTCAAGACCAATCCCCACCCATTTCCACCAAACTATACACACAGGCATTAGGGGGCTGCAGGCCAAGCAGCTAACTGAGCAGGGACACAGCCACACCCACCAGCCAACAGGTGCTTTCAGACCCTGTCAATGCACAGCTGCCCCTGGACATGGCCCAGCCACCAAAAGCCCCAGGACCAGCCTCCACACGTCAGTGCACAGGCACTAGATCCAAGACCCCCAGGACCCCTCACACAGAGACCCTGGATCCCCACTCCACTCACCAATGGGCAGGCACCAGCCTGAGAATCCCTGGCCACTCCGACAAGTGAGC
>RJWK010042502.1:0-19136 GCA_004363435.1 Platanista minor
AAGTCAGAGAGTGGCATGGACATATATACACTACCAAATGTAAAATAGATAGCTAGTGGGAAGCAGCCGCATAGCACAGGGAGATCAGCTCGGTGCTTTGTGACCGCCTAGAGAGGTGGGATAGGGAGGGTGTGAGGGAGGGAGACGCAAGAGGGAAGAGATATGGGGATATATGTATATGTATAGCTGATTCACTTTGTTATAAAGCAGAAACTAACACACCATTGTAAAGCAATTATACTCCAATAAAGATGTTTTAAAAAAAAAGCAGATCAGATTCAAATTTGATGTTTTGGACAAGATCATTGTATAGATTCGACTATACTATCAAAATATGACTGTGCAAAGATTAATCAACACACTGTCATAACCAATGTAGTCTGAGCTCTCCACTGCCGATGGCCTTGGGATGGGGACAGAAGGAATGAGAGGAAATACCAAAAAGTTGTTTTAACAGAATCCTTGCCATCAAGGAACCTGCAATCTTGTTAAGGAGACAAAACTGATAGAAGTGAAACAATTAAATAATAGTTAAGACTGTGTTGTGACTGTAAAAGCCATCTCATTCCAAGGGTGAGACAATCTAGAAAAGGTTTTAGGTCAGAGTTCCTGAAATGGGTCTTGAAGGACTGATAGATTTTGGAAAAAAGAAGGCATTTGGGGAAGTAAAACTACAAAGAAATGCACAGGGACTTCCCTAGTGGCGCAGTGGTTAAGAATCCGCCTGCCAATGCAGGCGCGACACGGGTATGAGCCCTGGTCCAGGAAGATCCCACATGCTGCGGAGCAACTAAGCCCATGCACCACAAATACTGAGCCTGTGCCCTAGAGTCCGCGAGCCACAACTACTGAATCCTGCATGCCTAGAGCCCGTGCTCCGCCACAAGAGAAGCTGTCGCAACGAGAAGTCCACGCACCACAATTAAGAGTAGGCCCCGCTCGCCGCAGCTAGAGAAAGCCTGTGAGCAGCAATGGAGACCCAGTGCAGCCAAAAATAAATAAATAAAATAAGTAAAATTTAAAAATAATAATACAAACTATTAAAAAAAAAAGCAGGAAAGCACAGAGGTTGCTACTGGGGATGGGTACCAAGGATGATTCATACAGGTTGAGAATGATAGCACAAAGACAGGAACACTCAACAGATTATATGAATTGGAAGGTCTCTAGAGACTAAGGGAAATCAGAGGTTACTTCTGTTTGGGGGTGCATACTTTGGCAAGATTCTAAAGGTCTGCAAGTGTCATGGGTGTTTTGAGAAGCTGATTTCCAGTATCTTTCAATAGAAGAATTGAGGTTTTCCCTAATGGAAATCTTTTCCAACTGAGTTGACCCTTTCTAGAGATGAAACACGTGAAAAAGACTTCCATGAAAAATAGTTAGAATTAGATAAGATGTTTAGGATTAGCCTTAAATATTCTGGAGGGGAGGGGAGAGGTGAGACATAGAGGGCTATATATGCAAAGAGTGACAAAGCGTTGACAGTTGTTGGAGCTGAGTCATGGGTACATAGGGCTCATAATGCTATCCTCCCTACTTTTCTGTACGTTTGAATCTTCCCATAATAAAAAGTTATTTGTGAACCTATTACTGTTGAGGTCAAGGGTCATTCCCACATCCCGCGTTTCCCATGTTATAGAAAAAGATTCGGTGGACCAGAAGATGTGGTGCTTGTCTTTTCTGTGACTAAGCTGTTTAACTGAGCCAGTTACCACACCTCTGTGGACTTCAATCCCTTTCTCTGTAAAATGAGAGGAAAGGGAACAAGAACTAACATTTATTAAATGCTTACTATGTGCAGGAATTGGGCAGTGCACTTGATGGGGATGATCTCAGTTTTGGGGAGGGTGGATGCAATGTTGTCCTTAGTCTCCAAAGTTTCTTTCTGGTTGTAGGGTTCCACGAATCATCCTTCATTTAGTTTTTTGATGAACCGATATGCCAGATACCTTGCTATAGGCTTCAGAGACACAGATTAAAGAGACAGCTCCTGTCTTCAAGGGCTTTATGATCTAAAAAGACAGACTAGTAAGAAAGGTTATAATCCAATTGGTAAATGTTATAATAACTGCTGTTTACTGAATAATAACTACATGGGTAAGATGGTAAAGATTTTACATTATTGATATCTTACATCCCTACAATATAAAAAAAGCATGACATGGTTTAATAATAGAAATAGTATCATGAGGAACTTCCCTGGTGGTCCAGTGGTTAAGAAGCTGCCTTCCAGTGCAGGAAAGTCGGGTTCGATCCCTGGGAACTAAGATCGGGGAACTAAGATCCCACATGCCACGGGGTAACTAAGCCCACGCATCACAACTAAGAGCCCACACACTGCAACTAAAGATCCTGCGTGCTGCAGCTAAGACCCGACCCAGCCAAAAATAAATAAATAAATAAATAGTATCGTGCTCTGGGGTCAAGTAGGAGGAACACCCATCCCAGACTGAGGGGGTCAGATGTATCTGTATTAAGTCTTTTTGAATTAATTTATTTTAATTGTGGTAAAACAAACACAACGTAAAATTTACCATTTTCAGTGTTTAGTTCAGCAGCATGACATACACTCACATTGTTGTTCCACCATCACCACCATCCATCTCCAGAACTTTTTCCATCTTCCCAAACTGAAACTCAGTACTCATTAAACACTAACTCCCTGTCCTCCCTCTCCCTAGCCTGAGAGAACCACCATTCTCCTTTCTGTCAGTATAATGTGACTACTCTAACCTCTTCATGTGAATGTCATCATATAGTATTAATATTTGCCCTTTTGTGACTGGCTAATTTCACTTAGCATAATGTCCTCAAGATTCATCTGTGTTGTAGTATATGTTAAAATTTCCTTCTTTTTTAAGGCTGAATAACGTTTCATTATTCATACAATTGGCCCTCTGTATCCATGAATTCTGCATCTGAGGGTCCAACCAACTGTGGAGTGAAAAAAAATTCTTTTAATTTCCAGAAAGTTCCAAAAAGCAGAACTTGAATTTGCTGTGCAACAGCAACTATTTATATAGCATGTACATTGTATTAGGTATTATAAGTAATCCAGAGATGATTTAAAGTATACTGGAGGCTGTACATAGGTCATATGCAAATACTATGCTACTTTATTTAAGAAACTAGAGCATCAGAGGATTTTGGTATTGTATTGGTGGGGTTCAGGGGTGCTCCTGGAACCAATCCCCAGTGGACGCTGAGGGACAGTTGTTTAGACCATATTTTGTTTTATCCATTCATCCATCAATGGGCACTTGGGTTGCTTCCACCTTTGGCTATTGTGAATAATGCTACCATGAACATGGGTGGATAAATACTTCTTCAAGACCCTGCTTTCAATTCTTTGGGATATATACTATGTTCAGTTTTGAAGAATGAGAAGGTATTAAGGCAAAAAAAAAAAAAAAAAAAAAAAAAAAGAACAGAAGCATTCCAAGAAGAGCCGGTGACTAGTGGAAAGGCAAAGAGAGCTATTGTTAAGCTCAGCTGAAGAGTAGAGAGAGGAGGTGGGTGGTGAGATAGAGGGCCACAGCGAGAGGCAGGCACTAGACTGTAAGGGCCTTGCATACCGTGGGGAACGGGCGATGGGGGCTACAAGCAGAACTGAGATCAAATCCCTCTTTTTGCTGCTATTCTTAAAGAGTCTACTTTAATGTAATTTTAAGCAAATATTCAAAAACAATGTTTTTACAGGAAAGACTTTGGGCCCTACTGGAAATGACCACTAGAAGATGTTTAGGCATTGTGGTGACCCCATTCTTCTGTTTCCCTGACAACAGACCCCCTCACTCTACCAGTGTTCAATAAATAGTAATGGAGTGCTCAACAGACCAATTATTTATGGTCAATGGATTGATGTTATTTCATAAAATCTTTTGCTTAAAATAATATTCTCTAATGCACTGCTTTTATTTGACTGATTCTTTTCAGAATCACCTAAGCCAGAGCACAGATCCATTTATGAGATTCTGCATTCAACTCTCCATCTTGCTTTTCCCTAACACAGGATGAATCCCTTGAGCTATAATGAAAATGGTGCCAGGTAAGCTTGGGGCCCCACCCAGCTATGAATGATTTTATGACAATGCAACACATAATCTATTCACGTCTATGAAGAGCCTTAATCCCCTGTGAACCCAGTTATACTCCAGAGAAATAGATAGTTTGGTGTGTGTGTGTGTGTGTGTGTGTGTGTGTGTGTGGATCAGTTTAACACTTGGGTGACATTTGGGTGTTTCTCACAATGCTGATAAACACTGACACCATGAATGGACAAGCTGCTCACAAGAGGATCCATGAGTCATGCCTGTGTGTTCTTCAGTGTGTTTAACTTTTCTGGTATTCATGTTGATGCTTCGGTTTATAGTGTGAAATAATAGTAAAAATGAAGAACCACCAGAATGATTTCTCAACAAAAGTCATTCATCTAATGAAGATTTGGTTGGCGGTTGTGGTGGGGGGTAGTGTCCTGTAAGGGGCGGGGCAGGATGAGCAGCCGAGGTGACTTCAGTTGTTGCCTTGTAAGATGGTTCACAGACCCCATGGTGCTATCAAACCAGAGCTCTGGGCCAGAAATCCTGCAACATGGCTCAGTCAATGGAGGTGGGTTTTGCAGTGACCTTAGATGTCATAGAGCAATACAAAAAGTCAGCAATATGAACTGGCCTTTCACCAGGTATGGGGTGGATGCCCCCAAATACATTGATGAAGGTGCAATCATAGCAAAGGAGAATCTGGTCCTAATCCTTTTGTCTTTTTTCTTCTTTCGGCCTCACCACACAGCATATGGGATCTTAGTTCACCAACCAGGGATTGAACCCATGCCCCCTGCAGTGGAAGCGCAGAGTCTTCCACTGGACCCTCAGGGAAGTCCCAGGTCTTAATCTTTTAGAGACTAGTCACTTCACACTTGAAGTCTGATGTTCAACTCTGATTTTTTTTTTTTTTTTTTTTTGCTGTACACGGGCCTCTCACTGTTGTGGCCTCTCCCGTTGCCGAGCACAGGCTCCGGACGCGCAGGCTCAGCGGCCATGGCTCACGGGCCCAGCCGCTCCGCGGTATGTGGGGTCTTCCTGGACCGGGGCATGAACCCGTGTCCCCTGCATCAGCAGGCGGACTCTCAACCACTGTGCCACCAGGGAAGCCCCAACTCTGATTATTGTGATGCTTAAAAGCAACTCTGAGGCATGTAGGCAGTAAGCATTACTTTTCATTATATTCTTTTATTTAATGTGAATGTTCTGATAGGCACACTGTATTGCTTACAATTTAAGTTCAACTAGTCCAAAATGGCTTAAACAAGATGGTAGTTTATTTCTCCCTTTCGGAATTCCCTGGTGGTCCAGTGGTTAGGAGTCCATGCTTTTACCACCGAGGGCCAAGTTTCCATCCCTGGCTGGGGAACTAAGGTCCTGCAAGCTGCACAATGTAGCCAAAAATAAAAGATGAATATTTCTCCCTTAAATATAAGCACAACTATAGACAGTTAGGAATGGTGGGGTGGCCCGAGTCACCACTACGCTACCCCTAGATGTTGCCCTGCCCACATAGCCAAAGAATGCTCACTACCAAGTCCTTGTTACAAGCCACAGGGCAGAGGAAGGTGGGATGAAGGGGTATATCACCTCCCTTTAAGAATACATCCCAGGTCTTCCCTGGTGGCGCAGCGGTTAAGAGTCCACCTGCCGATGCAGGGGACGCGGGTTCGTGCCCCGGTCCTGGAGGATCCCACATGCCGCGGAGCGGCTGGGCCCCGTGAGCCATGGCCGCTGAGCCTGTGCGTCCAGAGCCTGTGCTCTGCAACGGGAAAGCCACAACAGTGAGAGGCCCGCGTACCGCAAAAAAAAAGGAAAAGAAAAAAGAATGCATGCCAGAATTCCAATTGCCAGAATTCATCACAAGGTCACGAGAAGGTGCAAAGGTTGCTGGCAATGTCATAGCCATGAGTAACACTGGGGTTCTATGACAAGGAAGAAGGATAGAGCATCTGCTGGGGGACCCCCAGCAATCTCTGTCACATCTGTTTTCTTTTTTCTAAATTGAAAAAGAAAAACTGATTCACGAAGAGGGAAAACTCCCCCAAACTTACCGGGTCAACACCCACTCATCCGTCTTGTGTCAACTTAAAAGTCACTTCCTGTGAGACGCCTACCTGGGGTTTTCCCCTTCCTTTCCTTCACCCTCTGTGGCCCCTATCTAGATGAGGTCTCCCTGTTACTCTCCATCAACAACACTCCTCTGAGTGTTTTAACTTGCCAAAGTTGAAATTAATGACTCACTGATATGACTACGTATGTCATGTCTGCCTCCTGAATGGCATTCGGAGCTCTGTGAGGACAGGGACTGAACCTGTCATGGTCACACGGCCCCTTGGTAAACACTGAAAGAAAATTTCTCAGATCAATTCATAAATGAATGGGAAGGCAGGAGGGTGTGCTCAAAGTCACACAATTAGTGCAGAACCAAGACTGAAACTGGGTCTTTAAACTCATTTGATTTTCTTATCATACCACAAAGCTTTTCCAGGTAACAAAATGAGGGCCAAAGGACAAAGTCACTAACCTGGACTTGTGCAGATAATTAGTTATAGGACAAGTCCTGGAATCCAGGATGCTTAAGGCTCAGCCCAGTTCTCTTGCCACCAAAATATAATAATGCTTTTATTTCCAAACCCAAGGAGCTCCTATCTCAGAAAAAGTCAGGGGGTTCACCAAGAGATTCCCAACCATGGGCAAAACAATTTTCTTAAACTCATTTTGATTTTAGAATAAATTAGAATATGGGACTTCCCTGGTGGCACAGTGGTTAAGAATCCACCTGCCAATGCAGGTGACATGGGTTCGATTCCTGGTCCGGGAAGATCCCACATGACACGGAGCAGCTAAGTCTGTGAGCCACAACTACTGAAGCCCATGTACCTAGAGCCCATGCTCCGCAACAAGAGAAGCCATGGCAATGAGAAGCCTGCGCACCGCAACAAAGAGTAGCCCCCACTCACCACAACTAGAGAAAGCCCGCGCACAGCAACGAAGGCCCAACACAGCCAAAAAAAATTTTTTTTAAAAGAATAAGTCAGAATAATCATATGTAACACGTGAACCTTCATGGGATTCTAGATGATCGGGGGAAGAAAACACTGTGTAAAAAGTATTTGGGGAACAATTGGAGAAATGTAAATATAGATTATATACTAGATGACAGCTATTAAGTAAATGTTAGTGTCCTTGGATGTGATAATAGTATTGTGGTTGAGTAGAAGAATATCTCTTTTCTTAGAAGATGCAGACTGCAGTATTGAGTGGGGTTGAGGGAGATGTGTACAGTACACAGGGAAGATCCTACCTTTGAGTTCAGCTTGGAAGATAGTGTTGGTCTATGTACACGGGAGCTGCTTATCTACTCCTCCTGGGGAAGAATGGGCATCTTGACTATCACATAAGTTACTATTGATTGATGTTATTATTTTGATCAGCTGAGACTAAGGCATTTCAATTCTGATTGAATAAGACTTTGCACAATCCATTAACTGACAAATGATAATACAGCTGCTTTTTATTTTTATTTATTTATTTATTTATTTAGGTTATGTTGGGTCTTCGGTGCTATGCGTGGGCTTTCTCTAGTTGCTGCGAGCAGGGGCTACTCTTCGTTGCCATGCGCAGGCTTCTCATTGCAGTAGCTTCTCTTGTTGCGGAGCACAGGCTCTAGGCACGTGGGCTTCAGTAGTTGCATCACGTGGGCTCAGTAGTTGTGGCTCATGGGCTTAGTTGCTCCGCAGCATGTGGGATCTTTCTGGACCAGGGATCAAACCTGTGACCCCTGCATTGGTAGGCGGATTCTTAACCACTGCACCACCAGGGAAGTCCCACAGCTGCTTTTTAAAAATTCTCTTGCACATCCTAGGTTGGCTCTATCAGGGAGTACATTACCAGAACATACGTTACAAAATAGTCTGTTGGTTTTAAAACATAATGGACTTCACCAGAGAAGGCCATGTACTGTTGCCATCCAGTTATACAGTGTTTTTGTTGTCTCTGAGAATCATTTATGTTTAATGTGTGCTGTTTTAAAGACTGGCAGGAATTCCTAAACAACTGAAGCTCTAATCTACGATTGTCCTCTAGAAACAGAAATCCAAATCACAATATTCTAAGAATATAAGGTAACTAATGTGCCTCCCAAGTGTTTTTGTTTCTTCTGCCTTCTCCTAAAACTTCAGTCATGAATTCTATTATTCCAAAGTTACAGAACTATAATTTTGAAATTAAAGCATTAGTAAAGGAAAAAAAAACTTTAGATTCTACAAAGATGCTAAGAAGACTCAAAGAAGATCTACTAACTATAATAGTCATTTAACAGAATAGGCAACTAAGGAAAGTTCTGTAATCTCCATCCCTAGAGAGCACTAAAAATAGAATGGACCACCACAGCCTTGGATGATTTATGTTCTCAGATGTTCTAAGCAAAGGTCTTGACCACAATTCTTGAAATACCTTCTTCCATTAATATCCTGTTAAAAAATTAAAGCAGACCACAAAAGTGAGGCCAAACTGTGTTCGTGACATTTCTTTGTATATAACTATCAGAGAATTAGCCAGATTCAAATATCAAAGTGGGTGACCCTAGGTGTTCTCCAACCCTGAGAGTGAGGTGGGGGAAGGGCAGGACTTTTACTGTTGATTAATTGGGAAATAAGCATGAGGCAAAATAGCCCCCATTGTCTACTTATCTAATGTGTTTTCATCAAAGTCTTAAAGATGGGTCTAACATATTAACTTTTATTAAGGCTCCTTAATCAACATGTGAGCATGAGGTACCTCAGATGTTCCCAGGGAAAGCAAGAGGATGCTCATAGAATTTATCTAAATAGAAATGGCCATGGCTCCTTGAGAAAAGCTTCCAGAATATGACTAATACCCGACAGACCCGTCAATTTATGGCCACTCATGAAATACAAAACCATAAGTTTAGCAATATTTAAGGAGTCTTCATAATTAATATAAGGGAACATCCAGGGGAAAAATTCATAAATCATTTAGAATATTAAAAAGTGTAATACGGAAAGTTGATTAGTTTTTGTCCTCACTTCAGGAAGGGCCACTTCACAAATGAGGGCAGACATGAGGCACATTTGGAGCAACAGCCAGGAGCAAAGGAGGAAATGGAAACTACCAAGTGCTATAGATTGAATGTTTGTCCCTCCTCAAATTCATATGTTGAAACCTATTTTCCCCACTGTGATGTTATTAGGAGGGTGGAGCCATCATGAATGGGATTAGTGCCCTTATAAAAGAGGCCTATAACAGCCTCCCCTCCCTTCTGCCATGTTAGGACATAGCTGGAAGACCGTTGTCCATCTCTGAACCAGGAGACAGGCCCTCACCAGACACCAAATCTGCTGACATTCCTCTCCTGCATTTTCACCCAAGCCACGTGGATTAGTTTCCTAGGACTGCCATAACAAACTACCACAAACTGGATGGCGTAAAACCACAGAAATGTATTCTCCCAGAGTTCTGCAGCCTAGAAATTTGAGATTGCGGTGTCAGCAGGACGATGCTCGCTCTCCTAACTTTTGGAAACTGCCAGCAATCCTTGGTGTTCCTTGAAGCCATGGGCAGAATGTTTGTGTCCCCATCAAAATCCATATATGATGAAATCCTAACCCCTGAAGGCAATGATATTAAAGGTGGGGACTTTGGCAGGTGCCTCCATCCTGAGGGTGGAACTCTCATGAATGGAATTATTGTCTTATAAAAGTGACTCCAGAGAGATCCAAGCACCTTCCACCACATGAGGATATAACAAGTCTGACACCCAGAAAAAGTCTTCACTCAACCATGCTGGCTCCCTGATCTTAGACTTCCAGCCTCCAGAAATGTGAGAAATAAATTTCTGTTGTATATAGCTACCCAGTCTATGGTATTTTGTTATGGCAACACACATGGACTAAGACACCAGGTTTGCAGCTGCATCACTACAATCTCTGCCACCAGTCACATGACCATCTTCCTTCTGTGTGTCTGTGTCTTCACATAGTTTTCTCCTCCCTGTGGGTCTGTCTCTGTGTCTCTTCTCTTCTTATATAGACACCAGACATACTGAAATTAGGGCCCACCCTAATCCACTCTGACCACATCTTAATTTACATCTTAATTACATCTACAAAGACCCTATTTCCAAATAAGGTCATATTCACAGGCACCAGGGATTAGGACTTCAACATGTCTTTTTTGGGGGGGCAGGGAGAAACAATACAACCTACAACAACACTAAAGAGTCAGTCGTTCCATTGGTTAGTACAATATTTATTTATTTATTTGGCTGCGTTCGGTCTTTGTGGTGCGCGCGGGCTTTCTCTAGTTGTGGTGAGCAGGGGCTACTCTTCACTCTTTGTTGCAGTGTGCTCTCACTGGGGTGGCTTCTCTTGGTTTGGAGCACGGGCTCTAGGCATGTAGGCTTCAGTAGTTGCAGCACGCTGGCTCAGTAGTTGTGTCTTGCGGGCTCTAGAGAGTAAGCTCAGTAGTTGTGGCACATGGGCTTAGTTGCTCCATGGCATGTGGGATCGTCCCAGACCAGGGCTCGAACCTGTGTCCCCTGCACTGGTAGGCAGATTCTTAACCACTGCACCACCAGGGAAGTCCTAGTACCATATTTATTGAGCATCTACATAACTGGGTTAAACAAAAAAATCTAGGCCAAAGATGATTTTTTGCCCTCAAGGATTTGGAAAAGAGCAGTTATTATAAAAAACAACTTAAAAGACCATTAAATGCTAAAAAAGATTATGTCAGTGCTGTTTATAAGGTTAAAAAATGGAAAAAGCCTAATTATCCAAGTAAAAGGTTGTGTAAAAGTAGGATGACCAACTCAATCCTGGTCTGCCCTGGACTCCCCAGTTTAAGTTCTGTGTCCCAAGAACCCTCTCCAGACCAAGGCAGATGGAGGCGGTTTGTCACCCTGTAGCAATATAGTAAAATAATATGCAATTTTCATTTTTAAAAAATGCTAGTAAGGATTTTTAAATGATGTTAGAAATGTTTTTAATGTAATGTCAAGCCACGGGAAAAAAAAGCAGAATTCAAAATGCTCTAAAGCAGTAAAATCATAAGCATGTGAATTATTAAAAAATTTTCTATTAAAAAAAAACTAGTACAAAATATGCCAAAATATTAACTGCAGTTGCCTCGTATAGTGGGATTATGAGAGGTTTTCTTTTGTGCTTCTTTACACTATAGTGCACTTTTCAAATTTTCTATTGATGAATATGTATTGCTGAATCAGGAAAAAAATTAAGGGAAAACTAAGTAATAAATTTCTGTATGGAAATTAACCTCCTAAATTCCTACTACTTTTACTCTCATAGAATAATTTAAAACAGCTCTTAATAAGTATTTACTTCGTGCTGAACACTGCTACTCATTTAATCATTATTCTTTAGAATAAAACGACAGTGTAGGTTCTGCTGTTATCACCACCTCTCAGATGAAGACACTGGGGCTCAGAGAGGCGAAATAATATACTAGCTGGAAATCGAAAGACTGAATCCCCTGATCTAGACCACTGCTCTCTCCTCCGAGAGAACTTACTATGTGACCAATATCTGTAGCAGAATGTTTAGGACACTCCACTATTCCCCAGAAGTGTTCATGTGATCAGTTTCCCTTGAGCTGCTGAAATACAAAATTGAAAAACAAGTTTGAGATGAAGTGGTGTAAGTACACAGAAAAAGTAGAGGAGAAGGGACAGTTATTAACAGAAAAAGCAAATTTTGTGCAGGGAATGAAAATTTATCACATTATACCATATGGCTAAGTTATGATTAACATTTATATGGTAATAATACTGCACATACTTAGTATTGATCCACACTAAACTGTATTGGGAGAATGGGGGCAAGAAGTGTGTGTGAATCCTTGACTGGGCTGTGAGAGAGAGATATGGCCTCACCCACTACTGGGAAATCAACTGATAATTCCTAAAACTGAAAATGCAAAAACTAAACATACAACTTATTAAAAATTATGAGGATGAATACTGAAATAATTGACTAAAAATGTTGGAAGTATCTGGGGAGCAGGAGATAGGTAGGGTTGATCAGGGGTTGCTGTTTTTAGTAACAAACCTTGTAGAACTATTTTACTCTTAAAATTATGTGCATGGATAATTTTAATAAAAAGAAAAATTAAAATAGTAACAATAAACGTTCATGTGTATATCTTTGCACTTGTGAGAAATAATTTACAAAAACTGAGATTGGGGGGTCGATGAAAATGCATAGTTTAAATTTTGGTGCATATTACACAACTGGGACCTAGAAAGGTTAGATAAATTTCAACTACAATCAATAAACACATGATAACATTCACTTCTCTACTTTTTTGTTGGCTGCGCTGGGTCTTCGTTGCTGCGCGCATGCTTTCTCCAGTTATGGCAAGCAGGGGCTACTTTTCATTGCAGTGCGCAGGCTTCTCATTGCAGTGGCTTCTCTTGTTGCGAAGCACGGGCTCTAGGCACGCAGGCTTCAGTAGTTGCAGCGTGTGGGCTCAGTAGTTGCAGCACGCAGGTCCCAGAGTGCGTGAGCTTCAGCAGTTGTGGCACATGGGCTTAGTTGCTCTGCGGCATGTGGGATCTTCCTGGACAAGGGATCAAACTTGTGTCCCCTGCATTGGCAGGCAGATTCTTAACCACTGGACCACCAGGGAAGTCGCATTTCTCTACTTCTTTTCGGTCTTTTGTCAATTTTTCATTTCTAACAATATGATAGAAATAATGACATTTCATTTGCATTCTTAGATTATTAAAGTTATTTCTCTCAGTAATAAGTATATAAATGTGATTATCATTGGTTATGTCTTTTGTGAAATTGCCTGCTTATACCCCTTGCCAATTTTTTCTTTTCTGCCTTTTTCTGGGGGGCGCTGCATAGTGTGGCATGTAGGATCTTAGTTGCCCAAGCAGGGATCAAACCTGTGCCCCCTGCAGTGGAAACACAGAGTCTTAACCACTGGACTGCTTTTCCTTGTTAATAGGTAAAGAGTTCATTGTGTATTACTGATATTAACCTTATGTTTGTCACATATTTTGCCAAAAGTTTTCCAAATTTTCTTCAACATTTTGTGGCGTATTTAGAAAATATTTCTCCATCCCCAAATTATTTTTCAATCATCCATATTTTATAGTACTTCATATTTCATTTTTAAGGTTTTCTTTTTCACCCATTTGAATTAATGCTGATGATAAAAAGTGAGATAGTGATAAATCTTTCAGTTTTAATTAATTTCTGAGTGTTTTAAGGGGGGGAGGCTCTTGCTTCCCCAGATATATAGCAAAAGCAAACACTGTAATTTCTAGATTCCAATTTATTGTGTTTTCTCCATTTTTAGTGGGAATTAGAAACATCTTACCTTTATTTTCAGTTTTGATTGCATTTCAATAGCAATCAGTTATCTTAAAATATGAATAAAAATTTAATGACTTAAACTAAGACTTTCAGTAATATTTTGGCATTCAGACTGTGTGCTCATTTTATGTGTTCTTGCTGCCAAAGCTATTGAAGTCTCAGAATTGTAAGCATTTTCTAGAAATTGATAGCATGATGAGGTTTGGAGAAGAAGGAATTTTAGGTGCTTTCTAGCTTCTGTTAGTTATTGACAGAGTAGAAAGAGAAAAAAAGGTAAGGTGTAATAAGATTTCTTTAAACCACAACTTTCTAAGAAATATTAGAAGAAACAGTTTCCTCAAAATAATGATAAAATATGGTGGAAACCTCTTAATAGTTTCTGATGTTCCCCATCTGGGTGTGTGCTCCATAGAACTAAATCGTGTTGTAAATAAATAAGAAATGCCTGGAAACATGAGGACGACTCCCTTTCACAGACACATACATGCATGAAAGAATCTTAACAAGGTGGTCTGCAGGCTTAAGAAGGAAATTGCATTTTCTTAAATAAAAGACAACTTACTAAATGAAAAACAAGGAAAATGTCTACCCACAAATGTTAACAATCTTAACTGATTTTGGGGGAAAAGTATATGAAACTTGTTAAAAGAGTAAATCTTAAGAGTTCTCATCACAAGGAAATGAGATTTTTCTCTTTTATTTTGTATGAGATGATAGATGTTCACTAAATTTGTTGTGGTAATCATTTCATGATGTATGTAAGCCAAATTTTTATGCCATCCACCTTAAATTTATATAGTGCTGTATGTCAATTATACCTCAAAAAACCTGGAAGAAAAAACATTTTTAAAACTGAATATGGCAGAGTAGATAAAGCACAGTTACTATCCTGATTATTCCATTAACCTGTAAGAGCAATTCAGCTTAATTTAAAAACGTTAGTATAGTGTCTATTATGTAACAGACACTGTGCTACGTTGAGGGTCAGAAAGATGAATGTGGCATGACCCTGACCTAATGGTACTTACGGTTTGGGAGAGTCCATTGGTTTCAATATTCAGAGCAATTGTTCTACAGTTAGATGCACAACATTCTCTGCAGGTGGAGTGGTGGGGTTTGGAGAGGGCAGTTGGGAGGAGCTGGTGCCTGAGTAAGAGTTAGTCGGGGAGGGCAGTGGGGCTTCCCTGGTGGTGCAGTGGTTAAGAATCCGCCCGCCAATGCAGGGCACACGGGTTCGAGCCCTGGTCCAGGAAGATTCCACATGCCACGGAGCAACTAAGCCCATGCACCACAACTACTGAGCCTGCGCTCTAGAGCCTGCGAGCCACAACTACTGAGCCCGTGTGCTGCAACTACTGAAGCCCACGCGCCTAGAGCCCGTGCTCCGCAACAAGAGAAGCCACCACAATGAGAAGCCCGTGCAGTGCTACGAAGAGTAGCCCCCGCTCGCTGCAACTAGAGAAAGCCCATGCGCAGCAACGAAGACCCGATGCAGCCAAAAATAAATAAATAAATATAAATATAAATTTTTTAATTATTAAAAAAAAAGAGTTAGGGGAAACCTGCATGGGCAAAGCCACCAAGACATAAAATATGACATTCGCAGAGGGATTTATAAGAACTTTGCTATTATGAGAGCAACAAAAAAGAGAAGTGAATAGGTGAAAAATCAGTCTGGAAAGTAGACAGAACCTGAAGAACCTGTACCCCATGTTTAGCACTTATTTTCTGTGTACTGAGGAGGAACCATAAAGGGCATGAGGCAAGGGACAAAGAAGGAGCAAGTTTCTGGATGTCCCTGGGCCCCAGGTCTCCCTCCTCTAGAATAAGTATGTAGGAATTGTTTTTCAAGTCCTTTCATACTTGGACCTCTGCAATTCTGTAATGAGAAACATAATTGACATGCTTTATCAATTGATTTATTTTGAAGGGGATCAGAATATGCCACCCCAAATATGCCACTTTGGCATAACGGTTGTTTTGAGCTGAAAGCAATTAATCAGTGGCAAACACAGAAAGAGCTCTTTGCCCTCCCCCATCTGCCTAAAAGCAGGTCATAAATTTCCCTTTGTGAAGGTGTTCACTCTCCCCTTTTCTGTAGGTAGAGGAGGAAAACCACCATTGTCACTAGAGACAGAAAATCAGCACTGAATTGGGTCTGTGTAAACAAACCTTATTAAAATAACCCTTACCTTCTCTTAGTCTCCCCCACATATCTACCTTCCCACAATTTATCAGCCCTCAGCACCCCAATCTTTTTCCTTTGTCTTATCACTTCTCCATAGATTCATCACCCTTTGTTAAGAGGGTATATAAACCCCATATTCTAACCACCCCAAGTGATCCTAAGCACATTTAACCTCTCTAAATTTCAACCTGCTTATCTGTAACACATGGTTAAAACCCAGTTCACAGAATTGTTGAAGGATGAAGTAAGATGATGTCTACAAGCCCTGTACTGATCATGACTCACTTGGTTCAAATATTAGAAACCCAGTTAAAACTAATTTCTTTTTTTAAAATTTTGGCTTCACAGCACAGCTTGAGGGATCTCAGTTGCCAGACCAGGCAGTGAACGTGGGCCATGGCAGTGAAAGTGCCGAATCCTAACCACAAGATCACCAGGAAACTCCCAAAGCTAATTTTTTTTTGTAAATAAATTTACTTTATTTATTTTTATTTTTGGCTGCATTGGGTCTTCATTGCTGTGTGCGGGCTTTCTCTAGTTGCGACGAGCAGGGGCTACTCTTCGTTGCGGTGCGTGGGCTCCCCATTGCGGTAGCTTCTTTTGTTTCAGATCACAGGCTCTAGGTATGTAGGCTCAGTAGTTGTGGCTCTCAGCACACGGGCTTAGTTGCTCTGCAGCATGTGGGATCTTCCTGGACCAGGGCTCAAACCCATGTCCCCTGCATTGGCAGGTGGATTCTTAACCACTGTGCCACCAGGGAAGCCCCTAATTTTTTTTTTTTATATATTTTTTATTTTTTGGCCATGCCTGCCACGTGGCCTGTGGCAACTTAGTTCCCCAACCAGGGATTGATTCCATGCCCCCTGCAGTGGAAGTGCAGAATCTTAACCACTGGATGGCCAGGGAGGTCCCCCAAAGCTAATTGTTTTAAATGGGATCGCTCCTGTAAACTGGGAACTCCATGGATATGACTGGCTTGAGAAGATACAGGTGCTTACATGTGAACAACATTTCTTACCCTTTGTCTGCTCTCTCTTCGTTTCTTGGCTAGTCTTCTTCTGTGTAGTGGTTTCATTCTCTTTCTACAGTAGGCTTCTTCCATCCTGAGAAAATGTCCACCACCACTGCCAGGATTTCACAGCCCAGCCCAGCAGTTCAAGTTGAAGACGGAAGCTCCCTTCGCCCAGAGTCCATATATCATTCCCAGGGAAGGACTCTGATAGGACCCGCTTGGGTCATGTTCCACCCCCATTGCCAGAGTGATTGGCAGCCTGCTGGCCTGAGTGTCTCCTGGGTAGGTGGTGGGGATAGGATGAAAGCAGTCATCTGTGGAAGGAGAGTTTTAAAGGATGTAGGTGGTTTTATGTACAGGGAAATTGTATATAGAAAAAAAGTCTATGGACATACACCAAACTACTTTATTTCCACTGGAATTATGGTATGTTTGTTTGCTTCTTTACACCTTTTGGTATTTTTCCAAACATTCCACAGGGAACTTAGTCTTAATCTGACAATGAGGGATTAAAATTACAGAAACTAACTGGAAAAAGAAAATATGTTGCTGAGGAAAATATGTTGCTGAGGAAGAGAAGTAGATATATACCCCCCTCCACCCAAATATGCCACTTTGGCCTGTAGATTTTTTTTTTTTTTTTCGCGGTACGCGGGCCTCTCGCTGTTGTGGCCTCTCCCGTTGCGGAGCACAGGCTCCGGACGCGCAGGCTCAGCGGCCATGGCTCACGGGTCCAGCCGCTCCGCGGCACGTGGGATCTTCCTGGTTCGGGGCACGAACCCGTGTCCCCTGCATTGGCAGGCGGACTCTCAACCACTCCGTCACCAGGGAAGCCCATGGCATGTAGATTATTTTGAGCTGAAGGCAATCAAGACCCAGCAGACTCAAGAAAAACTTTTACCTTTCCCTTATTGCCTAAAAAAATTTAGATAGGGGGCCTGCCTGGCCCAGAAAGAGAGCTATTACTGGAGATAATTCTTTATCTGAAAGACTTACTTGTACAACAGGGCAAACATCTGATTACCATCTTATCTTCCTGTGAATTACCCTTCTCCCCCACCTTTATTTTTTAATAAATTTATTTATTTTATTTATTTATTTTTAGCTGCATTGGGTCTTCATTTCTGCGTGCGGGCTTTCTCTAGTTGTGGCAAGTGGGGGCTACTCTTCGTTGCAGTGCGCGGGCTTCTCATTGCAGTGGCTTCTCTTGTTGCAGAGCACGGGCTCTAGGCACACGGGCTTCAGTAGTTGTGGCGCATGGGCTTATTTGCTCCGTGGCATGTGGGATCTTCCTGGACCAGGTCTCGAACCCGTGTCCCCTGCATTGGCAGGCAGATTCTTAACCACTGCACCACCAGGGAAGTCTCCCCTCCTCCTCTTTGAAGCCTCAAGTCCATCTCCCATTCCTGAGCTCAGGATGGCATAGAAGCCTCAATTGCCTAACTCTGTATCTCATATTTTTATGGGGCTCCCATACATACAACATTAAAGTTTTTTCCCCTGTTAATGTCTTATGTCAATTTAATTATTAGACCAGCCAAACGACCTAGAAGGATAGAAGGAAGACTTTTTCACCCTGATGCTGATGAAACCAGGAAATGTAGTTTTCATGAGGGAGTCTAGAATATGTCTCAAACCACGTGAAACATAGGAAAATATATGGGTCACTTCCAATCTACAATGTGATTAATTGTAATACATCCGAGACAGAGTTATCCTGATACAATGGAAGTGGGGAGAGGGGGAAGCCCGGGGAAAGGGGGAAGGTGGTTTTGTGAAGTTCCCACTGGAAAGGGACTTCTCTGGCAGTCCAGTGGTTAAGACTCTTTGCTTCCACTGCAGAGGGTATGGCTTCGATCCCTGGTCAGGGAACTGGGACCCTGCATGCTGCATGGCACAGCCAAAAAGAAAAAGAAAAAAGTTCACAGTGGAAGAAATGCCAGGAACACCCTTGTTGCTTAAGTTCGCCTGCTGTTCCAGGGAGAGTCCCAGTTCCAAGGGGCTGGATATTATGAGATCTGCACAGAAAGGTCCCCAGAGGGAAGAAGGGGGTAGGGGCTGTGCCCTCCAGAGGCCTGTGCGCTCCTTCTCCCCTCTGCTCTCATTCCCTGCCTCCCAGCACTCTCCAGAACCCAGCCTTGCCTCTCGCTACACCTGCTGATTCGGGAGATGGGCAACCCTGGCTTTCCAGCCAGGATAAATTCCTTCTGAAATCTACAGACCTGTGTAGGGGAAGAAAAATGATTTTCCTTCTACCCTTCTAGGTTCAGGGGTTGAGATCCCCCTGTAATAAAAGACAAATTAACGAGAGACAAACATAACTTCAGCAACATGTATCCCAGGCTTCCCTGCTGGCGCAGTGGTTAAGAATCCACCTGCCCACATATATACAATGGACTATTACTCAGCCATAAAAAGAAACGAAATTGAGTTATTTGGCGTGAGGTGGATGGACCTAGAGTCTGTCATACAGAGTGAAGTAAATCAGAAAGAGAAAAACAAATACCGTATGCTAACACATATATATG
>RJWK010042503.1:0-19135 GCA_004363435.1 Platanista minor
TAAAGCAATTATACTCCAATAAATATGTTAAAAAAAAAAAAAAAAACACTGCATTTTTCCTCTTATTCTGTGAAATGAATATATATTGCAAACATATAATTGCTATTCACAACTGCTAATCGCATTGCTCATAAACTGTTTTCCAATACTTATAGAAACACGTCATTAAATAGAGTTAACTTGACTATCTATATTCTTTTGTCTGAATATTAAAAGTATTTATTCCAGAGGTTCTCGAGAGAAAGTTTTCATGTTCCCAAAGAAGAATTTTTTTTACCTGGAGAAAATAATGACTTCTTTGGTAATAGAGGATAGTCAAAGAATTGATTTAATTAGTATATTTCTTTATATTGCTAAACATCCACAAGCAATTTGAATGTACTCATACACCTGAAACTAACATATCGTAAACCAACTATACCCCAATATAAAATAAAAATTAAATTTAAAAAAGATTAAACAGGCAGCAGAGTAAAAAAAAAAGATTAATGTATTCATTCATTCACTTATTTAACAAAAGTGTAGTGCGCCAACCACATACCAAGTACTTTGCCAGGGATCAGGGATACAGTGACCAATTAGAGAAACAGAGTTCCTGCTGTCATACTGTCTGCAGGTTAGTACGGAGATGGACAAATAAGCAATTGCAGTAAGAGCACATTGGAGAACACGTGAACCTAGATTTAGTGGTCAGGAAAATGATTTTGAGGGGAAGAGAGATTTGAAAATGAGCAGAAAATGAAAAGTGAGTAGGAGTTATCCAAGTCTTTGTATTGTTGAGAAAGGGATAGTGACAGAGTGTGTACGTGTTTGAATGTGAAGGAAAAGAAAGAGAAAAAGCTAGATAGCTAATGGTTTAAGTCTACATTTGGAAATGAATTAAAATGACAATAAAAGCTGGTGGAAACTCATTCTGAAGTCATCATTAGGCACTTACAAGCTTACTGGCAAGTTTCAAGGTTTGCTTTCTGGGAACACATAAAGAGAATTTAATAAATTTCCCCTTAGGGGGAGGAGAAAGTTGCTAGACCACTAAAAGGGCCTAATTTACCTCCCAGGATTAGATTACTCAGAGTTAAAAATAGGGCAATTAAGATGTAGATGCCACATTTAAATGTTAGAAAGTATACCCAGTGTAATTCTAAAAGACCAAAGTCCTTCAGAAATCACTAGAGTTTGTTCAATGCACTGAAGCTTTAATTTCTCAGGAACCTCACACCTTGGTCTTAGGTAAAAAGAAAAAAGAGCAAGTCACGCTGTTCTGTTTCTCATTGTTAGGCACAATCGCCAATGTATTGCATTCTTTGGTTTGGCTGGTGTGACAATCAAATTCATGTAGTAAGAGGAAAACTAGATGATCTTTTTGAAATATGCCTAAAATTTCTCTTTCCAGCTCCAAATAAATGAATCATATTGACTTCATACTAGGGAGCCATGTTCCAAGCTAAATTCCCAATCCTTAGATGGTTCTTCCTGATTCTTTAGCCTAAGTTCCTAATTTTTCATTTGGACAGTTATTACACAATGTCTGTTCTCACACATCTCAGAGCCCAAGTGGACCTTTTGGAGCTGGTTTTAGATTCCATCATGCCCCCCTAGCATTTTGTAGAAAGAATAAATCCAGTTTCACAACACCTGGTTGGGAGGGTTCTGACATTCTGTAAGACCTTTAAGATGCTTAAATTTCCATTCAAGGACTGGAGCATGGATTAATTTAAATTATTCAAAAGGTAGAGGATGCCTCCAAGGGATCCTTTGAACTTGGAATTTATTCATTCATTCAAGGTATATTTACTGAACATCTATTGTGCACCAAGCAGTGTTTTAGGTATCCTGTAGTGTGGCTGAAAGCCTAGATAGCTGATTCTGAGTCAGAATTTCAATATCATGAGATAAAGTCTACTGATTTTTCAAACATGGCAGAGACAGTCAACATCCTGGCTCTGCTGCTCAGTATCTGTCTGACCTTGAACAGACCTCTTCTCTCTGAGCCTCAGTTCTCACATTTCTCAACTGTGCCCAGCAACTTCTACTTTCACCAGTGGATCTGAAGAGACAAGATGTGACAAGTTAAGCAGAAGGGGGAGATGTTTGTGAGCTCTGGTCACTCACTCTTCACCTGCTAGATATTCTCTTCCAGGGCCAGCCAAGCTAGTGGGCAGCCTAGAATAGTCCCCTCAGGAGTCACTTCATCAACTCCTACTCTTACGTCAGACTTCCTGCCGAAGCCTGACTTGACAACTTTTGTGACAAGACGCCCCTGATATGAGTTTCTATGGTGCCCTCCCCTATTTCTACTATGGACCTTACCACAATTTATCATGATAGACGTTTAATCTACCATCTATCTCCCTACTAGAATCTAAGTTTCAAGAGGGCAAGTGACATGTCTGTTCTGCTTTCTGGTATATCTCCACTGTTTAACAGAGTCCACGTATCATTATTGAATAAATGAATGAATGTATGTCTGTATCCATCCTTACAGGCCTGCTAAAGAGGAGTTTGTGAAGAAGAAAAGGAAGCATACTTTGACTATACTGGTTGCTGTGCATGTGTACACACACAGTTTCACTTAAGTCTCATGATCGTGCTAAGTGGCAGAAATTGCAGGTATTTTGATTCCTGTCTACTGATGAAAATGAGGTTCAGAGGGTAAAGCATCTGTGTTTGCATGGCTAGAAAGTAAGAGGACTAGAATTGGAACTCAGCTCAGTTTGATGCCAGATCCTTTGTTCTCTCCATTAAATCACAGCATTCCTTAGCACTGAGAAACTATTTTAGAACTTATAGCAATGGCAACCGGGAAAAGAGTCACCTGGAATTTGACCTTTGTGGCTGCCTTTTCATATAGTTTATTTTTCATTTCTATCTGCTGCTTTGCTTTATTAAATAAAGATAAACAGAAGCTGCTACTGGTGCTGTTGATTGGGATTTCTGTTTGAAAATGAAATCTTGGGCATCTGTTCTCCCCTGTTATATTTTACTTTGAAAAGAACGTCCATTTTGTTTTTTAAGAATTATTTTTCTCAAAAGGTAGTGCATGCATATGGCAAAAATGTAAACAATGGAAAAAGATATTTTTTAACACATGGTACCATACTGTGTATATCTCTATGTACCTTGCTTTTGTCACTGAAATAATATACCTTCAAAAGTATTCTATATAAAAATACATATTTCATTATTTTAATGATTACATATAATTTCCTTTTATTTGTAACACGTAATTGGTAGGTTTAATAATATGATAACCACAGAAGAAAGTAATCTAACAACAGAATTACAATGTTTATCTGGTGAACACAAATATATTTTAACAAATATAAGTTAAATCAAGCAATGTGACTTAGAATTCCCAGAGATTAGGAAAGTACAATTTATTTTTATATTGAAAGCAATAAAAGTATTTAAAAGTTCCATTCCTTGGGACTTCCCTGGTGGTGCAGTGGTTAAGAATCCTCTTGCCAATGCAGGAGACACAGGTTCGATTCCTGGTCTGGGAAGATCCCACATGCTGCAGAGCAACTAAGCTTGTGCACCACAACTACTGAGCCTGTGCTCTAGATCCCGCAAGCCACAACCACTGAGCCCATGTGCCACAACTACTGAGCCTGTGCGCTGCAGCTACTGAAGCCCATGCGCCTAGAGCCCATGCTCCGCGACAAGAGAAGCCACCGCAATGAGAAGCCCACGGACCGCAACAAAGAGTAGCCCCTGCTCCCCGCAACTAGAGAAAGCCCGTTTACAGCAATGAAGAGCCAATGCAGCCAAAAATAAAAAATAAATAAAAATAAAATTTCCATTCCTTTTATTGTGAATCCTTGCAGCCAACTATCACTTAGAGTCACAGAGTCTTAGAGCTAAGAGTGACTTTAGAGGTGATTTAGTGAGGTGGTTTTAAAGAACATTTTAGGGTGTGTGTGTGTGTGTGTGTGTGTGTGTGTGTGTGTGTGTGCATGAGTTTTTCTTCAAAAGCAAGCTTATGCAGATACATAATAATTTCTTGTTTATTGAACACCTACTTTGGACCTGGAAAATTATGAGCGTTTTAAATCGTTATCTTATTGCTTACATTTTAGACATAGGTACCATTATCATATTGATTTTACAGGTGAGAAATATAAATGCAAAGTCTGCCTGATTCTAAACACCATGGTACAGTATTTTGTCTACTAGATGTAAAATGACTAAATTTCAGAAATCCTACCCACTTAGCCTCAATCTTCAACCTTGAAGGTCCTTAGAAGGGGCTCCTCCAATCCTTTAGGATTATTCAGAACATGTTTTTAAAATCCTCACAGAGTCCATGCACAAGGTTAATAATCCACCACTACTCTACCAGTATAGCTGCACCAGTATTGAAAATATTAAAATACTTCTGAAGTTTCCGTAAATAATTCTGTGGGACCCAGCCACTCTCTGAGACATACTGGTCATTATAGGCTGAATTGTGTCCTCCTGAAAATTTATATGTTGAAGTCCCAAACCCCCCTGGACCTCAGAATGTAACTGTATTTGGAGATAAGGTCTTTGAAGAGGTGATTAAGTTAAATTAAGACCATTAGAGTGAGACCCTGATCTCATCTGACTGAAGTCTTTAAATAAGAGGAAGAGACACCGGTGCTCGCTCTTTCTTTCAACACATGCACTTAGCAAAGGCCATGTGAGGACACAGTGAGAAGACTTGCCATCTGCAAGCCAAGGGGAGAGCTTTAGAACATGCTGACACCTGATCTTGACTTCTAGCCTCCTGTGAGAACTATGAGAAAATAATCTTCTAATGTTTTAACCACCTAAGTCTGTGGTATTTTGTTAATGGTAGCCTGAGCAGTTCAATATACTGGTCCTCCTCATAACATGGAATCTAAGAGTTAAAGCCTGGCACACAACAGGGTGCCTCCCTGAGGGAATGTGCTCTGGTTGGTACCCATGTAACTGTGTCCTACTAATGGACATTTTGCTTGTTTCCAAAAAACTATGAAGCAATGAATTTTCTTGTACATATATCTATATGTTCATTTAGGGATATATTTTAGTATGTACTTCTAGAAATGAAATCGCTGAATTGGTTAATTTAGAAAATTGCTACGTGTATATTAACATTCTCATAAAATACATTAAAAAACTCATCTGGGCGAAGCTACATTTGTGGAAGACACTAATGTATTGGTTGAACTCATTCTGGCTTCTGGACATTAACAGCTACCTTGCTTTTGAAGGAAAAAAAGTTTCAAAGTAGAAAATATTTTAAATTCATTAGGGAGAAGGAGTTTGAAATATTCCATCACCTGATAAATGAAGCCCAAAGCCACGAAGGGAAGAAATGTCTAAGCAGCTCTGACAATGTCTTTAGGTGTGAGCAAGGCCAGAAAGAACCATTGCTGAGAATAGAGGTTTAAAATGATGTCTTTTCCCTAGGGCATCATTTGCTCACCAAACTATCCATGATGACAGTTTATATTATGTTCATTCCTTCAGGAATAATTACTGTGTCTCCATGTGGAAGTTTTCTCATTCCAAAAAAGCAGGATCATCCATCATGTCAACATGATATGGTTTTGCCAGATACCAGATGAATTAGCAAATGGTATTCAAAATACACATTCATCAATTCTGACTAGTGCTTAAATAAAATCATAAGGGTATATTTTTGGAAAATACTAGTGGGCTTTGAACATGTTTTAAAAATTGTCCAGACAGATATATGGTTCTTTTAGTCACTTAAAAAATTTAGAATTAAAATAGCTTTTGCTAAAAGCTAGCTCTTCTTGAATATAAATTGAAAAAAGCCAGAGGCAGAAATTCTCAAACTTGAGTAAACATCAGAGTCACCTGGAGGATTTGTTAAAACACAGTTTACTGGGCTGTACTCCAAAATTTTAGACTCAGTAAGTCTAGAGTGGGACCATGGTTGTGTATTTCTAAAAAGTTTTCAGGTGATGCTGGTGCTCCTGGTCTGGAAAGCACACTCTGAGGATGGCTGCCCTTGACAAGCCTTTTACAAAATTTAAGTCACATATGAATCACCCAGGGATCTTTTTAAAATACAGATTCAAATCCAGTAGGAACTCAAGATTCTGCATGTTGACAAGCTCCCAGGTGATGTTGATGCTTCAGGTCTGTGAAATTTTGAGCATCAAGATTCTATACAAAGTATAGCACATTTTAGTTGGTTGACAATTTGGGGGGTTCCTGATTAAAACATAAAGGTAAATGTGTGGACTTCCCCCACTCCCTCCCAGTTTCTCTGTCAAACGTTAATTAACAGTCTAAAACTGATTGCCAGGTCTTTTAACATAACTTGGCCTATGGCCCTCTCACCCAGGAAACTTAATCAATTTGGTCCATTCTTTCCACCTCCCAATTTTGCTGAGGCTTAGTTTGATAGATTTTCAACAAAGAGAAACTGGGCATGGAACATTTTTGGTCATTGAGACCATATAGAGACAGAAATTGAAGTTTAGAGTAGATAAGTAATTTACCTAAGACATGGAGCCCAAGACAAGTAGGCTACTTACTATCCCATTGCTTAGGACAGGCAATATGGTGAGGGTGGATTCTAAACACCGTGAAAAAGAGAGAAGATACTTTGATAATCTGGTGATGGTGACAGTGTTTTAGGAATAGGGCATTGCCTTATTAGAAGCTGGTGGACAAGAGTGGGGCAATTACCCATATACCTAAATTTTCAAGCTCAGAGCTTTGGATTAAGAAAGGAGAAGTCTCTGTTTCCAAGTCTTAAGACAAAGTAGAAGGATTTCTGACTTCAGTTATTAGATTCCAGGATCAATTCCTCTGTCCTATACTTCACATACTGGTTTACATCAGTTCATATTGGGGTTATTATGTTCTGGAGGACAGAACCACAAACTCTCAGAGTTGAAAACAACCTTAGGAATTATCCAAGGCTTTTTCTCCACTGAGACTGATTCAGCACTAACAAAACTCACAAGAAATAGGTTTATAACCCATCACTAAGATTACATTTGCTGGAGATCAAAACACTTACATCCCAATTATGGGGATCCTCTGACAGTATTAAGAAAACTTAGAAACTGAATGAGAAGTTTGATGAGCCTGGAATCAGTTAGAGCCAGGGGAGATGGGAAGTTTTGTGAGGCATTTCACCCAAATAGAGAAGAGAACTAACTTGTTCCCCTATTAATATTGCAACTATTACCTCTAGATTTTTTGAACTGGCTCTAGATCCAAGCATTCTATCTGTTGTGCCCAGTTCTCCTTCTCAGATTGCATGTCACAAATTTTGGTTTGAAAAATACAACTAACATAACTAGAGAGTTCACTTTCCCTGGGGGTGGCATCTTTTTGCCCCCAGAGAGTCTCCCTCTGTCCCCTGGAAAGGGCAGAAGGCCCATGATGGACTCTGTCCAGATCTCCCGGCTCCGGTCTCTGTACCAACAACCTCACTCTCCTTGAGATCCTCAAGCTTTTGCGTCAAACACTGGATAAGATTTCTGAGCCTCATGCCATGTATTTTTGTGGGCTCTGAAAAAGGGTTAGCCCATAGTGTTGCAAAGAATGAAATATAGGTTTTGTTTTAAAAATTTTTAAATTACTTTAGCACTATGGGTAAATCACTTTAAATTTTTAAATCACTTAACCTCTTGTGACTTAAATCAGACTATTAAGGCTTAAAAAGTCCATGGCCATTCCCCAAATCTCAGAGTTCTTACAGCTTCCCTGCCTTTGTTATCCTTTCTAAAACTGCGTAACCAACTTTAGACAGATATTAATATGTTTAAGGATAATATTTTCCTATGTGTATAAAAAATATAATTATTCATTGTTTATTCATTCTTTAATGGATTATTTATTCAGTGCACATTTATTGAACCCCTACTATGTTATTCTGTACTGGCAATGTTATATGCAAGGAACACAAAAACCAATGAGGCATGACCCCTGCCTTGAAGAAACTTACTGTTGGTGGCGGAGATAGACATCTATTTTTTTAATTCATTCATTCTAAGAATATTTACTGAATTTCTATCATGCTCCAGCCACTGTTCTAAGCTCTGAGGAGTTTACATTTTAATGACAGTGGGGCAAGGAGAGGAGGAAGGAGACAGACAATAAACAAGTAAACAAACAAATGAGATCACATCGGTTAAAAAAAATGGTAAGCAACAACAATGAGCAAACAAAAAAAACCCCAGACCCTTAAATCAAGGTAGTAATAGGACAGGATGATTGGAAAAGTCATTTCTTATTGGGTGATAATAAAGATAAGACTTGAATGGTGAGAAAGACCAGGAGGAAGAACAGTCCAGGCAGAAAGAATCAGTGGTAAATAAAAAGGGCCTAAGTCCAGAAGAAACACCGTATATTCCAGGAAAATAAAGAAGTCCAGGGAGTCTGAGAGTAATGATGCATAATGACAATGGGATAAAAGATAAGACAGTATAAACTGTTTTGGAAAGATGGGCATGTGTGCCACTACAAAGGTAGGGGTATATGGGACCCTACCATGGGAGTTTTCTAAGAGGAGGTGGCTTTTGTGAAGTCTTTAAGAGCAGAAGCCTGTAATCGTTCATCTAGGGTGCTTCTAAGACTCTTGCCTAAGGAGATTGGAGCAGGTGAGTGAGAAGGGAACTGCGGGGGAGAGTAGAGATGGTGGTTTTGGCAATGCTGCCTAAAGGCTTTTTATAGTTTTATGTATTTGCATAAATAAAAATGTCCAAAAATAATTTGCATGCCTAGAAATACATCTTTCTAATATTTTCACACAATCAGATATACTTGGCTTAGTCTTTTTCTGAGTGATCACAAATTCCAACTTAGTAAATAAAGTCTGCATTAATGAGATTTTCATATAGTCATACCCTCTTGTCAAGGAAGTTGAGATCTGTGCCAAGAAAGCGTCTTCCATATCAAGTCTATCTATTTTTTTATATGTCTTTAAAGAAAATTTATGTGTGTGTTGTGCATTTTTTTCTTTTTTTAATGAAGTTGTTTAGAGATAAGGAAAAACAGTGAATTTAGTCATCCTGATTTATCCTTCCTGATAAAGGCTGAGGGTTCTCTAGAAATGTTATCTACTCTGTGGCTGAAAATAATTTAATAATATTAACACTTAAAAATAAAATGGGATTCAATACAATATGGGCTTAAAAATCAGACGTATTCTTATGGAAGTGTGTGTGTGTGAGACAGAGAAAGACAGAGAGAGAGAGAGAGAGACAGAGAGAGAGAGGGTGATTCTGATCTTTTAAGACAACAAGTGATCCAGGTGTGCCTGTGGGTTTGAGCACCACTATCATCCCAGGTGTTTACTGCTTCTCCTTTTTAGATCCTCAGCACCTCTGGGGGCTTACTGGTTAAAAAAAAAAAAAAAAAAAAAAAAAAAAAAGAAAGGTAATGAAATTCATTTAATATTACGCTAAACTATCTGATATATTCAAGCTTCTCTTTCATTTTGAAAACAACATGATTCTAGATTGTAAAACTCTGCTCAAGGGACTTCCCTGGTGGCACAGTTGTTAAGAATCCACGTGCCAATGCAGGGGACACAGGTTTGATCCCTGTTCCAGGAAGATCCCACATGCCGTGGAGCAACTAAGCCTGTGTGACACATCTACTGAGCCTGTGCTCTAGAGCCCGTGAGCCACAACTACTGAGCCCACGTGCCACAACTACTGAAGCCTGCGTGCCTAGAGCCCGTGCTCCGCAACAACAGAAGCCACGACCATGAGAAGCCCAAGCACCGCAACAAAGAGTAGCCCCTGCTCACTGCAACTAGAGAAAGCCCGCGTGCAGCATCAAAGACCCAACACAGCCAAAATTCAAAAAACAAATTTATAAAAAGAAAGAAAGAAAAACATAAAAATAAAACTGTGTTTGTAAAACAAAGAAAAATAAAATCCTGCTCGAGTCTGTCCTCGCCTTTGTAAGTGGAACTAACAGTAAAGCTAGCACTGTCTGCTGCTAGCTCTGACAAACACAGGTGAGGGCATTATGAAATAGGTTTTATAATTACCTAAAAAACGCGTGTATCTACCCTTCCTTTTATCTCTAGCCAGTTCCCTCAAAAACTTTATTTTTAACTAAGAGGATTTCAAAGCTTGGTATTTTCGAGAATTATAGTAGTGTTTGTTCTTTAAAAACTAAATTACATTCTTATGCATAAACTAAGGTTAGGAAAGCATATAATATTTTCTCTCATGTTTTATCTTTTAACAGAAAGGCTAGAATAATAGCACTTTAAATTGAACTCAGGATTTCTTAACCAATTTTTAAGAAACCGTATTTCTTGTTCTAACGTTTCTGTACATATTTGAATTACTTTTAAAATTCCAAATTCACCACATTCCCCAGAGGTTCCCTTCATGGTGGATGGTGCATTTTCCAGTTAGCTCTGCTTAGTGGCTGAAATTGTTCAAAGCAATTTGTCCAAGACTGAACCTGAATTAATGTGGTGCATAGATTATACATTGTATTACTTTTAAAAATTCAAGATACAATGCAACCTTTTCAGTTATTCAGGGCCAGCATTAAAGTATAAGTGGAGTAAATGATGTGACATATGATCTGAGGAGAGATACTGAGAGATACTCCTTTCCATTCTGCTTCCCTTTGTTCTCTCCTCAGGTCTCTATTAGAAAGACTTTGTGTCTAGAAGTATGAGAATAGAATGCAAATTCTTTTATAAGGAGTTAAATGCAAAGCAATGATTAATCTATGACTCCTCAGTGGAAATGTGTTCATCAGATTACATAGCAAGAACTTGGGGGTGAGGGATAATATTGGCAAGTATTTTATTCATGAGAAGAGCAGAGGTGGGGCAAGCCCTGATTTTCCTACCTCCATTTTTTAATATCTAGAATGCATGTGAGAGGTTGGGGAGCTTTAAAGGGAAAAAGTGATTAAGTAACTGGCCGAGGGATGAGGGCTTCTGACCTGCCTGTTTGACTTGATTCTTCCTGAGACTCTCTTTCCAGCTCTGCACATTCATTGCATTTCTCAGATTGCCCTTTCTGATCCCCCACCTCAGCCTCTTAATGAACTTCTTCAACCCTCGTTTTAAGTGTGGCTTGTTTCCAGAATTCTTCTTCAACCTTGAGTCCCCTCCTCCCTTCTTGATAAACTAAGCACATCTCCCTCCACTTCCAGAACACCGCGCGTGTCGCTATTGCAGTTAGTGGCTCTTACAATGATTTGTTTGATTCTCCCCCTTGACAGATTCCAAGCTCTTTAATGGCTGGGATGGAGGGTCCCTTATTCTTTGGAGGACCTGGCATGGTTATTTAATAAATGTAGAATAAATGCATTTCAGTACTTCTCTTGTATGTTTCCTGACTTATCCCCTATATTTGAAGATAAACATTCCTACATCCTCTTCCATTTCAATGTCTCACGTTTTGTAGATATTTTAGTCATCACTATTTTTTTTTTTTTTTTACTCTGAGTTCCTCACAATCTTTATAAAATGGAAACTGCCTGTGTAGGGCCTAATAATATATTCATCACTGTCCTCTGGCCCTCCAATTAACACTACCCCATCGCCCTTCCCCATCTCATTCAGAACAGGTGACAGAGGAACAGCTACCAGCTTGAAAAGCTACAACTCCAAACCACTTTTGCTTACTTGATTCTCCTCCCCTCTTCCTTTAAAAGACACTCTTTCTTCAACCTGCTCTGTTTCACCTCATTTATTCCATATCTTTAGAGGTGTTTCTATCATGCTTCTCTTCTCTTCTATATCCTCAACCACTCTAGTGAATCCTTCCCCTCAGCATGTAAATGTACCCAAATCTCTTTAAATAAAAAAACTCTCTCTTAATCACAAGTGTTCCTATATCTCTGTTCTTCCTCCATATCTATACAATGAAATAATAATCATTACTTGCAACCTTAATCCCACTTTTCATTTACTCCTAAACTACTGGGTCACCATTGCCAAAGCCAAGGTTCATCTCAGTCTTTATCCTTACTTTTACCCCCTGCTGCATTTGACTATGTTGACCACAGCCATATTTTCTGAATTTTCTGATTTTTAAAAAAATACTGCCCTGCTTCTTCCTGATTTCTACTTACGTCTCCAGCCAGTCTACTGAGCCTACTCTAGAGCCTCTCTTTTTCAACTTACTGCTTAAAAGCAGATACTTTCCAAGGTTCTGTCATTGGCTTGCTTCTCTTCTCATTTTATATACTCTGCAAGGGTAATGTCTTCATACACTATACAGACAGCATCCACTACCAACTATGCTGAGGAATTTTCAAACATCTATGTTTAACTGACATGAAACACTGCCTTCTCTGGTGCCCAGTCTAAAACTCGGGAGTCATCTGGAGTTTTTCTTTCTCTCAGTCCTGTATCTAACAGGTTACAACCAATTAGGGGGTAGACACTGAAGCTGAATAGCTTACTTCTCCTGTTGTCTCCAAAAGGGTGGATCAGGTTGAAGAGCAGTGCTCTAGATATCCTTGAGGGAGAAACAGCACAAGAGGTTGATCAGATTCAGGAGCATTTTGTTTGACTGTGCCCTCATGAGGACGGTGTGCATGGGTGAAGTCTTTTCAGGATGTGTTCTTCCCTTCAAGGGCCTGGTGAAGGCTCCCAGGGCATACTACCATATCAGCCATGTGTCTCCTCTCCTGCCCTCTCCCTCCCATGGCCATGCCTTTCCCCATCTTGTCTTTCTTCCTTTGCCACCTTCCCTCTTCACAGGTGTGTCCTTTCTCCATAATGGAGAAAACATTATATTTTTCAGTGGACTAGACAGAGAAGATCTTCCCTTCTGATTTTAGTGCAGATTTTTCAAAAATTGAACTTACTTACTTTTTGAGTCAAAGTCCTCAAATACAAATAAAGGGGGTCATTTTTACCTTGCTTGGTTCTCTGTGAATATATTTTTCTCTGGGAAACATGAGAAGAGGTAGGTGGCTAAAAATAAAGTTCATTTATTTATGATCTCTGGTCAATATAATTTCAATGGCAATATCTCTTCCTTTTCACTAGCAGCCACCAGCTGTTTTGATTCTACCTCCTAGCTATTCCAAGAGTCTGTCTCTGTGGTGGAATGCAAAAATGACCACATTCTTTATAGACCTTACATCAAAAAGGCACAGAGTATGTCTTTATTCCTTGAATCTGGGCTGACTTTGTGACTTTCTTTGGATCACAGAATGAGGCTGAGGCCACAAAGACTGGGCCTCAGGAGGCCTTGCACATTTCTTCTTCATCTCTTGGAGCCCTGCCTCCATCACATGAACACTCCCTGGCCAACTTGCTGGAGGATAAGAAATGATAGGTATCTGAGAGGAGATGTCACAGCAGAGCCACCTTAGATCAGCCAGCTCTCAGCTGACCATCTAGCTGACCACAAGCACATGAACCAGCCAGCTGAAGTCAGTTGAGACTGGTCCATATCAATGGAATCCCAGCTAAGCTCAGACAAAACTGAACCTGCAGAATCATAAGCTAATTAGGGTTTCTCAACCTCAAAACATTGACATTTTGGACTGGATGATTATCGGGGGACCATCCTGTGTACTGTTGGATGTTTAGTGGCATCCCTGTCCTCTTCTTATTGATGTCAGTAATACTGTTCTTCACTGTAATAACCAAAAACATCTCAAGACACTGACAAATGTCCCCTGATGGTGGTGGTGGGGGACAACCCCCCTCTCCCATAGATGAGGCCCAATAAGCAAAATAAATGGTTGTTGCTTCACACCTCTAAGTTGGTTTTTTTTTGGGGGGGGCGTGGTTGTTGCAGAGAAAAATACTAGCTAATACAGTTCCCTTCCTTCTAGCTCCACTGTCATTGTCTTAGGTCAAGTGCGTATAACTTTGTTGTGCCTAAATCATTGCCAGTTGCCTAACCAGGCTTCCTACTTCCTGTGATTTGTTCCTTTAATCCAACCCATCCATTTCTATCAGTGGTCAAACAGATAAACATACAAACACAAATTTGATCATATCATGTCATACTTAAATAAACCTTACTGGTGTCTCATTTCTTACATGGTAAAATTACAAACTCCTGCCATACAAAGTCCTTTACCAGCTAGTCTCTCTGCCACAAATCTGATTCTCCCCCTCTCTCCCATATACAACTTAATTTTCAGTGCCATCACACTATTTGCTGCTTTGGAATGTGTGTTATCTTTTCATGCTTTTGTACCTGAGAGTTAAATTTAAGTAATTCAGATTCTGCTTTCTACCACCAATATTCTGAAGGATTTTATAGAATAGAGCTAATTGCTTCCGGCTAGCCTCTTATTTTTTTCAAAAATCTTGGGTTATGCACAGACAAGTATACACATATGCATGTATAATTGCACACATACATGTATGTACATAGAGTGAAAGTCTAATAAGATTAAAACTCAAATTTCGTGTTTTAAAGGGAGTTTTGAGGAAATTTGTAGGCACCCCTCCCAAAAATATTTTATTAACTTTAAAGCTCTTAAGCATATACCCTAGTATAGTAGATAACTGTTTTAATAGGCATTCAGTAGGCAAATGACCCCAATTCATTTTAGAAAATTACCTTTCCTCCACTGTGTGCAAGATTACTACAGCAGTCAATCAAGTTATTTTGCCCCACCCTAGCTAAGGGGTGGAATTTAAACTAGGCCAATCAGCATCTCCTCTGGGATGCTGTCTGTTGAGCAGAATGATGCAAGACCCTAAAATTTGATTGGAGATTCCTCATCCTGTGGTGGCTGATTAACTCCTTTACCCTGGTCTAGTTCCTGATGCCCTATTTCCTGTTATTTTTTAAGCCTAGTGCAAGCTTCTCTTTGGTTCTATAAGCTACCTCTGATCTTCTCAATATATTACTTTTCTGCTTTTGTTATTTAGAATAGTTTTATATCACTTGTAACCAAACAACCCTAAATGATATCTCATGCTACCTAATTTATTACTCTCATGATAAAAAAACAACACTTAAAACTTAAGTAAAGCAAGGATGAATAACTATAGCCAATATGTCCTCTATGACCTTAGATGTATTAACAAATCTTTCATTGCTTTTCAAAGAAAAGTTAGATTTTAACTCTTTGAAGTATATTCCAAACACAAATTTATCATAAAACTTCATGCCAAGCTGAGTTCTTTCCTGGTCCAAGGAAAAGTTGGATTGCCATGAAACCAGTAACTTGATAGTGTAGACATACCAATGGGTCTAGAAGTCCCTGACTATGAATGATATGCCAGGTGTTTGGTATGTATTACATTCCTGATTATTTAAGTCTACATATATGAACTCAACTGATTATTTGGTGATTTGTATGAAGTATTTTCCATTAAGTCTTTTGGAGTATTGACAATGATGTCATTTTCTTGAGGACCTGACATCAGTTCAGAAGAACAAAGACCTAGTATTAGTTTTTCCTTTGACCAACTGTTATAATACAGTTTACATCTCTGACTTTTTGAAAGAGGAAGTAGTAACTTATCTTTTTAAAACATAAACTTAGATTTTAGTACATTCTTTTTTTTTTTTCCTTGTTGGAGAAATCTCTTTGAAAGTCTATTCCCAATGATATGTAATTGCTCTAACTAGTTCTTACATTTATTATAAATAAAAGTATTGAATTAATTTTCAGGTATTTCATAATACATACCTTTGACTAAATCAATGTGGGTTTCCCCAAGCTAGCCCATTTTAATGAGAGCTTACTATGTCTTTGCCATATATGTATTTTCTAGGTGCTCCAAAATAATATTTTATTGAGTACAGTTGATTTATAATATTGTGTTAGTTTTGGGTGTACAGCAAAGTGATTCAGTTACACATACACACACATACAGTTATATGTGAGTATATATATAAATACACACATTCTTTTTCAGATGCTTTTCCATTATATGTTATTACAAGATATTGAATATGGTTCCCTGGGCTATACAGTAAGTCCTTGTTGTTTATTTGTTTTTTTTTTGTTTGTTTTTGCAATGGTAAATAGGAGTGTTTCCTTAATTTCTCTTTCAGATTTTTCATCATTAGTGTATAGGAATGCAAGAGACTTCTGTGCATTAATTTTGAATCCTGAAACTTTACCAAATTCATTGATTAGCTCTAGTAGTTTTCTGGTGGCATCTTTAGGATTCTCTATGTATAGTATCATATTATCTGCAAACAGTGACAGTTTTACTTCTTTTCCAATTTGTATTCCTTTTATTTCTTTTTCTTCTCTGATTGCTATGGCTAGGACTTCCAAAACTATGTTGAATAACAGTGGTGAGAGTGGATATCCTTGCCTTGTTCCTGATCTTCGAGGAAATGTTTTCAGTTTTTCACCATTGAGAATGATGTTTGCTGTGGGTTTGTCGTATATGGTCTTTATTATGTTGAGGTAGGTTACCTCTATGCCCACTTTCTGGAAAGTTTTATTATCATAAATGGGTGTTGAGTTTTGTCAAAAGCTTTCTCTGCATCTATTGAGATGATCAGATTGGTTTTCCTCCTTCAATTTGTTAATATGGTGTAGCACGTTGATTGATTTGCATATATTGAAGAATCCTTGCATTCCTGGAATAAATCCCACTTGATCATGGTGTATGATCCTTTTAATGTGTTGTTGGATTCTGTTTGCTAGTATTTTGTTGAGGATTTTTGCATCTATATTCATCAGTGATATTGGTCTGTAATTTCTTTTTTTAGTATCTTTGTCTGGTTTTGGTATCAGGGTGATGGTGGCCTCACAGAATGAGATTGGGAGTGTTCCTTCCTCTGCAATTTTTTGGAAGAGTTTGAGAAGCATGGGTGTTAGCTCTTCTCTAAATGTTTGATAGAATTCACCTGTGAAGCTATCTGGTCCTGGACTTTTGTTTCTTGGAAGACTTTTAATCACAGTTTCAATTTCATTACTTGTGATTGGTCTGTTCATATTTTCTATTTCTTTCTGGCTCAGTCTTGGAAGGTTACACCTTTGAAGAGTTTCTCCATTTCTTCCAGGTTGTCCATATAATTGGCATAGAGTTGCTTGTAGTAGTCTCTTATGATGCTTTGTATTTCTGCGGTGTCTGTTGTAAATTCTCCTTTTTTATTTCTAATTTTATTGATTTGAGTCCTCTCCCTCTTTTTCTTGATGAGTCTGGCTAATGGTTTATCAACTTTATCTTCTCAAAGAACCAGGTTTTCGTTTTATTGATCTTTACTATTGTTTTCTTTGTTTCTATTTCATTTATTTCTGCTCTGATCTTTATGATTTCTTTCCTTCTACTAACTTTGGGCTTTGTTTGTGCTTCTTTCTCTAGTTCCTTTAGGTGTAAGGTTAGATTGTTTATTTGAGATTTCTCTTGTATATTGACGTAGGCTTGTATTGCTATAAACTTCCCTCTTAGAAGTGCTTTTGCTGCATCCCATAGGTTTTGGATCATCATGTTTTCATTGTCATTTGTCTCTAGATATTTTTTGATTTCCTCTTTGATTTCTTCAGTGATCTCTTGGTTATTTAGTAACGTGTTGTTTAGCCTCCACGTGTTTGTGTTTTTCACTTTTTTTCCCCTGTAATTGGTTTCTAATCTCATAGTGTTGTGGTCAGAAAAGAGGCTTGACATGATTTCAGTTTTCTTAAATTTACTGAGGCTTGATTTATGACCCAAGAAGTGATCTATCCTGGAGAATGTTCCATGTGCACTTGAGAATAAAGTGTAATCTGCTGTTTTTGGATGGAATGTCCTATAAATATCAATTAAATCTATCTGTTCTATTGTGTCATTTAAAGCTTGTGTTTCCTTTGTAATTTTCTGTTTGGATGATCTGTCCATTGGTATAAGTGAGGTGTTAAAGTCCCCCATTATTATTGTGTTACTGTCAATTTCCTCTTTTAGGGCTGTTAGCAGTTGCCTTATGTATTGAGGTGCCCCTATGTTGGGTGCATATATATTTGTAATTGTTATATCGTCTTCTTGGATTGACCCTTTGATCATTATGTAGTGTCCTTCCTTGTCTCTTGTAACATTCTTTATTTTAAAGTCTATTTTATCTGATATGAGTATTTCTACTCCAGCTTTATTTTGATTTCCATTTGCATGGAATATCTTTTTCCATCCCCTCACTTTCAGTGTGTACGTGTCCCTAGGTCTGACGTGGGTCTCTTGTAGACAGCATATAGATGGGTCTTGTTTTTGTATCCATTCTGTGAGCCTGTGTCTTTTGGTTGGAGCATTTAATCCATTCACATTTAAGGTAATTATCGTTATGTATGTTCCTATTACCATTTTCTTAATTGTTATGGGTTTGTTTTTGTAGGTCCTTTTCTTCTCTCAGTTTCCCACTTAGAGAAGTTCCTTTAGGCATTTGTTGTAGAGCTGGTTTGGTGATGCTGAATTCTCTTAGCTTTTGCTTGTCTGTAAAGCTTTTGATTTCTCCATCACATCTGAATGATATCCTTGCTGGGTAGAGTCATCTTGGTTGTAGTTCTTCCCTTTCATCACTTTAAATATATCATGCCACTCCCTTCTGGCTTGTAGAATTTCAATAACAGCTCAGAAATCAGCTGTTAACCTTCTGGGAGTTCCCTTGTATGTTATTTGTCTTTTTTCCCTTGCTGCTTTCAATAATTTTTCTTTTGTCTTTAATTTTTGTCAATTTGATTACTATGTGTCTCAGTGTGTTTCTCCTTGGGTTTATCCTGCCTGGGACTCTCTGTGCTTCCTGGACTTGGGTGGCTATTTCCTTTCCCATGTTAGGGAAGTTTTTAACTATAATCTCTTCAAATATTTTCTCGGGTCCTTTCTCTTTCTCTTCTTCTCGGACCCCTATAATGTGAATGTTGTTGCATTTAATGTTGTCTCAGAGGTCTCTTAGGCTGTCTTCATTTCTTTTCATTCTTTTTTCTTTATTCTTTTCCGCAACAGTGAATTCCACCATTCTGTCTTCCAGGTCACTTATCCATTCCTCTGCCTCAGTTATTCTGCTATTGATTCCTTCCAGTGTAGTTTCATTTCAGTTATTGTATTGTTCATCTCTGTTTATTTGTTCTTTAATTCTTCTAGGTCTTTGTTAAACATTTCTTGAATCTTCTCGATCTTTGCCTCCATTCTTTTTCTGAGGTCCTGGATCATCTTCACTATCATTATTCTGAATTCCTCTTCTGGAAGGTTGCCTATCTCCACTTCATTTAGTTGTTTTTCTGGGGTTTTATCTTGTTCCTT
>RJWK010042504.1:0-19135 GCA_004363435.1 Platanista minor
TGAAATCATTGAAGAGGGTGTGGCTAAGATAAAAAAAAATAGAAGTTCTAGTAATTATTTAATCCTCTTACATTGTTAGGAAGTCAACTTTTGTCCAGAAGACAGGAAGTCCCTTCCCCATGATATACAGATGGTCAAAAAGCTTTTGGTTTCCTGGAACTGCTATTTAAAATTCCAAGTATCTGAGTATAAATTAGAGGCATTAAAGGTTTGGCTAGGGGAACTTCCCTGGTGGTGCAGGGGTTAAGAATCCGCCTGCCAATGCAGGGGACAAGGGTTTGGGCCCTGGTACAGGAAGATCCCACATGCTGGGGAGCAACAAAGCCCGTGTGCCACAACTACTGAAGCCCGCACGTCTAGAGCCCGTGCTCTGCAACAACAAGAAGCCATCGCAATGAGAAGCCCGCACACCGCAACGAAAAGTGGCCCCCACTCTGTGCAACCAGAGAAAGCCCGCATGCATCAACGAAGACCCAACACAGCCAAAAATAAATAAAAATTTAAAAAAAAAATGCAATACGAGCTAGTTTTTCAAAACTCACTTCCTAAAAACCCCTTTGCTTAACGTGTTTTTTATTAGCTCTTCTAATTTATGAATATGGCAAAAACATACAAATGAGTGTAAGTATCCAGACATGGCATATAATATACAAAATCTCTTATATTTTTAATTTAAAAAATTTTGTTTTCTTATATATAACTTGGGTTCCTTTTGGCCAGGTTTGAAGTTAGAATCTCTTTAGATCTGAGATCTGCTACATCTGTGATCCCATGAACCTCCATCATCACAGACTCTATTCTAGGTGGGTTCACTACTCACCAGCTTTTTGGCCTTGGACAGCTGTATCTCTTGGCCTCTGTATCTCTTTAGTTCTTAGTTCCTTACCTGTAAATTGAGGGGTTGAGTAGATCAATGGTTTTCTGTGTTCTATAAAGCCTTGATGTGACTGTGGATACCCTTAGGGACCTCTGGGTGGGATGGGAGCAGTGGGCACAAGCTGCTGGGGCTCTGGGATCCCATAGTACCTGCTCAAATGGAGCAGTTTTACTTACGTCTACTGGATCTATTGGAGTTCTATGTGAGCTTTCACTTTATGAAAGAGTTGTGAGCCCCCCCCCCCAAAAAAAAAAAAGAAAAGAAAAGAAAAAGATTTGCAAACCACTAGACTAGATAAAAATTGTTGCTGTTTTGTTCTAGAATTAAATTAGTCTACTCTAAGCACCTTAATTGGTTCTGGCATGAAATGGCTCTCAAGAAATATCTGTTAATGGGACTTCCCTGGCAGTCCAGTGGTTAAGACTCTTCCTGTCCTTCCCCTGCAAGGGGCAAGGGTTCAATCCCTGGTTGGGGAACTAAGATCCCACATGCTGTGTGGCATGGCCAAAAAAAAAAAAAAAAAAAAAATCCCTTGGATGAATGGTGTCTCTGCCCTTAGGGAATTTATAACCAGATGAAAAATCTTCCTCATCTTAGAAAATACTATAGTTAAAATCATGCTTCTTTTATCCTATTGCCATCATACTTTCAATTGTTTAATTTTTGAATTTTGTAAGAAGCAAAAGAGAATGTCTATTCTTCATCTTCAAATGGCCCACACTAAAATCATCCCTTTCAGATGACTATCAGGTGACAAATTGCAGGCTATGATTGTTAGAAGTGTCATCATTAATTTGTGTAGTATCTATAAGAGAGATAGTCTAGAAACATTGATCTTACTGTACAAACATGGGACTTTTTGGCAGGATTAATGGAAATCTTTCTTTATAGAGAGAAAGCTCTTCCAATGGTATGTGCATGAGTACAAATGTATATATCTTAGTATGTTTTCTGAAGAATTTATCAGGAAATCTTTCAGTGAGTCCACATCAGAACAAGCGTAGAAAACCATGGAGTTGAAACAGTGTTGCAGTCCCTGAAAATCCGGAGATCTTCAATACGTGATTGTCTTTTTGTTAACTCTTTGTACATCTGTGAACTCTAGCCTTTCAGAATGTAACATTCTCAAAGTTATCCCGGTATTTCACATCTACCTCTATTGCAACTACTTAGAATGTCCTTCTCACTTTTTCCACCTATGTCTGTCTTATTTAACCTTCAAAATGTCATACAAGCATCGCCTACTCCAGGTTCACTTCTGGAGTGAATTACTTTTGCTGAGATATTCCTCCTCCATACCCCAAATCGTACCCATATGTCTAATTTAACCTATATCCAATGACTGTAACCATGTGTTTACCTTCCTTTCTCCCTGGCCGTAATGAAATCTCTTTTAGGATAGGGATCATATCTTACTTATTTAACTTTGTGTTTCCAGTGCCTAAAAAAGTGCCTAGCATGTTGTAATTGCCCAATGAATTGTTATGATTTTTTAACGAAAAACTGGTGGCTTTGAGAATGTTGTTCTATAGTCACTATATTAATCAGAGTCCAAACAGAAAAGTAGAGACCACTCTGAATATTTCAGATAGAGCCAACTTACTATGGGGAGTTGGTTTCAAATGCATCAGAAGAGCTGGAGGAGCGAAAGAATGAAGAGGGGAGCCTGGAGAGCAACAAAGAATAAGGGTGATCCCCAAAGACCAGAAGCCACAGATGCCCCTGAGCTGAAAGAAGCCCAGGATCCTGAGCCTTCACCTGCTGTTGCACTGTTGCTTCTGGATCTACTGAAGAGGTAGGTACCGTTAAGGAAGTGGACACTTCCTGGACTGATGAGGTAGTTTCCCATCCTACCTCCATCTTACCAACTGCCGAAAACTGCCAGCAGCTACCACTAAACCAAAGGCTTCTCTCTGCCTCAGATTACTGCTTCTTCCTGACAGAACCTAACAGTTAGAGAGCTGACAAGAATGTAGAGAATATGGCATGCAGACCCGCAGCCTTGGTGGGTCAGAGAGCTGGGAGACAACAGTCACTAAGAGACTTCTGCTTACAGGAAGCCCCCATTTTAGAATCCATGGTGCTAAATATCAATATACTGGAGTTTTTCAGCAGAACAATTACTGATTGATTAAAAAGCATGAATGTGAGTATGTCAGACGTTTCATCTCCTGCCTAAAGACATGCGAATCAAACTTATCTATAACACAAAAATGGGGGATAGGAGGCACCTCTATGAAATCCATCAGAATTAATATTCAAAATTATCACAGTACACTAGAAGTATGATTCTTAAGTCAATGAAAGAAAATCTAACAGAAAAGAAGGAAGTTCTGACATATGCTACAGCATGGATGAACCTGGAGAACATTATGCTAAGTGAAATAAGCCAGTCACAAATACTGAATAATTCCACCTATATGAGGTACCTAGAATAGTCCAATTCATAAAGAAATACCAATTTTTCCATCCTTTTGCTTTTAATTCATCTTTTTCTTTACATGTAAAGTTCTTTTCTCATAGACAGCACTGTAGTTAGGTCTTACTATTTTTTATCTGACAACCTCTGGCTTTTAATTGGAGTGTTTAATGTAAATATTGATATGGTTGGGATTAAATCTACCATCTCGCTATTTGTTTTCTAGTTATCCAATTTAGATTTTTTTTCCCCTTTTTTCTTGCTTCCTGCTTCCTTTTGGATTAATCAGGGTTTTTTTGTTTTGTTTTTGTTTTTGTTTTCCAAATGATTTCATTCTTTCCTCACTATTCGCCGATACATTTTGTTTTATTTTTTAGTGGCTGCTCCAAGGTTTACAATATACATCTTTAAATGATCACAATCCATCTCCAAATAATATTATATGACTACACATATAACGTAAGGCCCTTACAACAGTGTACCTTTGTTTTTTTCCTTCTAGCCCTTTGCACTGTTGCTTCTTACATGTGTTATCATTCACTGGCACAGTTTTTGTCATACATGCCCCACAGTACATGCTATTATTGTGGCTTTAAATAATCATTTTTCTTTTTTTTTTTTGCGGTACACGGGCCTCTCGCTGCTGTGGCCTCTCCCGTTGCGGAGCACAGGCTCCTGATGCGCAGGCTCAGCGGCCATGGCTCACGGGCCCAGCGGCTCCGCGGCATGTGGGATCTTTCCGGACCGGGACGCGAACCCGCGTCCCCTGCATCGGCAGGCGGACTCTCAACCACTGCGCCACCAGGGAAGCCCCACTTTTCTTTTAAAGAGATTTAAAATGAGAGTCTTTTTATATGTTTCCACACGTCTATCATTTCCATGCTCTTCATTCCTTTGTGCAGATACAAAATTTCATTTGGTGTTATTTTCCTTCTGCCTGAAAGAATTCTGTTCATGCTGCTGTGTTGCATCTCTCTGATGAAGAATTCTTTCAGCTTTTGTATGTAGAATTCTAGATAGAAAACTTTTTCTTCAATACTTTAGAGATCTCACTCCATTGCCTTCCAGCCTGCAAAGTTTCTGATGAGAAATCTGCTGTCATTTTTTTTTTTTTTTTTTTTGCTGTATGCGGGCCTCTCACTGTTGTGGCCTCCCCAGTTGCGGAGCACAGTCTCCGGACGCGCAGACTCAGCGGCCATGGCTCACGGGCCCAGCCGCTCCGCGGCATGTGGGATCTTCCCGGACTGGGGCACGAACCTGTGTCCCCTGCATCGGCAGGCGGACTCTCAACCACTGCGCCACCAGGGAAGCCCTCTGCTGTCATTTGTAATCTTTGTTCTTCTGTATGTAATGTGTCCCTACAACTCTTCCTCCAGAGCTTTTAAGATTTTCTCTTTATCATTGATTTTATGATGTTTCTTAGCTTTCTTCTTTATGTTTGTTCTTCTTTGAGTTCCTTGAGAATCCTAAATCTGAGAGTTTATAACTTTCATCAAATTTCACAGTTCCAGCTATCATTCTTTAATTTTTCTGTTCCTCCCACCTATTCTAGCTGGTACTCCATTTATACATGTTTTAGGCCACTTGATGTTTTTCGATGTGTCACTGATCCTCTGTTTTTTTTTTCTTCCATCTTTCTTCTCTTTGTGCTTCATTTTGGAGAGATACTCTTGCTTCAGGTTTACTGATCATTTTTTGCTGCAGTGTTTAATCTGCTATTAATCCCATCTAGTGTTTTTTCCTATCACGTATCACATATATTATATATATAAATATATATTTATATAATGTATATATATATTTCATTTATATAAATATATATATATCTTGCCGCACTCTACAGCTTGCAGGATCTCAGTTCTGGGACTAGGGACTGAAGCCCCGTCATGGCAGTAAAAGCCTGAATCCTAACCACTAGGCCACCTGGGAACTCCTTCAGGTATCATATTTATCATCAGTATTTAGTAAAAAATTTGAGAGAATCTTTTTGCAGATCTGAGGAGTTCTCTCTCTGTGTGCAGCTCCCTTCTTGCCAATGCTCTGTCTCACAAATTCTAGCCACTCTGGCCTTTTTCACTCTAATCTCTGTCTCCTCATCTCAGTGAGATTCCTGGGCTGTGTGCTATGGTTTGGAAACTGCTTCTAGGCAGAAAGCTGGAGCAACGATAGCACTCACTTCATTAGATCTCTCCTTTCAGGGATCACAGTGTGGCTGGTGCTGCCAGTTGTCCAACATCTGAAAACAGATGTTTCATGTAGTTTGTTCAGTTTTCAATTTATGCATGGCAGGAAGATAATTACTATAGCCATGCATACTTTATGAGCAGTCGGTGCAAGTCTAAATAAGTAAATTTGAATGTTACTTTAGTATCACTGTGTCTGCAGCAGTTACAAAACAAACTGACATAGGTGCTCTCTTTTTGGTGCCTCCCATATCAGGAGCAATTTTTAATGGTGATTTTCTTCAATTGTTAATTACTTTTGGTAAATTTCCAAACAAAATAGGTCTCAATTTTCCCTCCTTACATGATAGTTGCATTCTTAGAGAATTTCGTAAGTATTAAAATGAAAAATACTTTGTGTTTAGATGTAAAATGGAGTTAGGTTCTGGGCTCAGATAATATACCTGTAAATGGGTATTCCTTTTACAGAAAAGTCACATAGGATATGGGGCCACAATCCCTTGCGTAGGACTGTGGTATGGCATCCTTAGCCTTTGTTGGAAACCACTGTCTGCATAATGAGTGCCTTTCATACTTCATGCATTTTATCTGTTGAATGCATAACCACGTGGTAATTTTGAAGCCTACATGTTGTGGGAAAGGCAATAAATAAGTTATATCTTAGCTGTGGTTCCTGTTATAAGGGAAAAGAAGAGATACTTAACATTGTTTTACCAAGATAATCATGGTAAATAATCATTCCTTTATAATGAAGGAATCTATTTTTAGTTCACCTTCCAAACAAGGGACTCTTTCTGCAGAAAGTCATTGTAAAGTGTTCCCACATCATCATAATTCATTCATTCAACAAATTTTTATTGAGCTTCCATATGTGCCAGGTATTGAGGATATATGAGTGATCCAAACAAGAATCTCTGTCCTCATGGAGCTTACATGTTTATTAAGGTTCAGGGCAGAGAAACTGGCCACCAAAGGAAACATTCACACATCCCTCAAACTTAAAAACAGAGTTTCCACATCACACATTTCCGTTAAGTAATAAAACAGGTTACGAGAATTTTATTTATTTATTAAGATTTTTTTGATGTGGACCATTTTTAAAGTCTTTATTGAATTTGTTACAATATTGCTTCAGGGGACTTCGCTGGTAGCCCAGCAGGTAAGACTCCATGCTCCCAATGCAGGGGGCCGGGGTTCAATCCCTGGGTGGGGAACTAGATCCCACATGCATGCCACAACTAAGAGTTCACATGCTGCAGTTAAGACCTGGTGCAGTGGAAATAAATAAATAAATAAATATTAAAAACAAAACAAAAAAAGCATTGCTCTGAAGAAGTGCATAACCAAAGTTGAAGACCAGGGCATCCAATCAAATTTGGATGATTTGCTTCAATTATATTGATAGGTTCAAAGGGATCATCAAATAATCCTGCTCTACCCACACTTCATGCTTTCCTGAAAGAGCAGAAGAAGCCTCCTTTCTCACAGGACTCAGTTGCCCTAGATCACCTTGGCTGTTGAAGAATTATTAGTTTGGCTGGGATCCCACTTGCAGAACATACTTCCTTAGATCGGGCAACTTGAATTCTGGATTGATGACCACTTGGCTTGTTTGAATGGATTCTCTGGTTCACTCTCTGATGTGACCTCAAGTAAAATGCACATTGTCCCCCTCCCTCCCAGACAGCTGCAATACCACCATGGGGCTGCAATGGAAAATTTGGGATCTGCAACTCTATGGAATGTGTAGCCACAAAAATAAAACTTGGTGTTAGGAGTCTTAGGTTCAAATCCCTGACACAAGATCTATTTCATATGGATCCTGGGGGGAACCAGTGATTTTTTTTCTGAGGCTCAGTGACTCCAACTCTAGAACAAGGACAATGGTAACTTTGTTCAAGAGTTGTTATAAGGATTACAATGAAACCATGTATGTCAGAATGAGTTGCAAGCCACACAGCACCATATACATACGGGCATACGTACACCATACATGTACGCATTGCTGTTGTGGTCAGTGATGATGAGGAGAGTAGGGGGCCTGTTGAAAGATTCCAAGGTCTGAAAACTCTGTAGCCCTCTGGCCTGTACTTCTGAATGTACTGTATTATTTTGCTGCTTTTCCTGATGAGACAACAGTAAGCTTTTACTCTCAGTACTCTTTCCAGTTTTCACTTCCCTGTTGGATTTGTAGTCATTGCTTGTGGTCCAGTCTAAATGTGATTAAGTTTGATGCCCAAGGGACAGTGAAGTAGGTGCACGTGGTACCCAGCTTCCCTTCCCTTAGTGTGGGAGATTCTGCCTGGGGCTGACCACCTTCTCTGGGTTGGGGGAGGTCCCAGTGTAGCTGCCTCAAACTGGCTGACCTGAAGTGGATCCAGACCCACCTGTGAATTCCTTACCTTGCTGGGTGGTGCCAGTCCTGGGGCAGGCTTACTCCTGTGATCTCTGTGGCCCAGTAAAAGATGATTATGGCTCCACTTGCTGGGTGGGAGTCAGTGAGGTGATGACAGCCTCCCTTGAGAGATGGCAGGCATGGCAGGCATGTATTCTTGTACTAACAAGAATTTCTTGCTGGATCATCAAGACATTTCCCTTGTGGGGACTGGACCTTGTAGAATCTTACTCCTAGGTCTGACGCTTCAGCATCTGTGTTTTGTCGTCAGTCTGACCTGTCCTCAAACAAAAGATCTGGAAAGAAACGCTTTTCCAGAAATCATCCACGTGCTGTTGACTTTTACTTTCTACTGTATCCCTTTCTCCCTACCCCCAGCTATTTCCCATGAATACTAAATAAGTGGCTTGGGCTAATTGAACCCAACTGGTTTGTCAGATCTATTTACAAGCTCCTTTTAGTTTGGTTACTCAGCTTCCATTCTGGGTGCACTATTTCACTGTTTTTTTGGTTTAGATAAAAATACATACAAATTGCAGTGTTTCCATCGTGTGATCGATATGATAATAATAATAATCCATTTCCATACTCTATTATGAATCAGATGTTTTATACAACTTATCTGATTTAATCCCCATAATGTTCCAGAGTAGACGTTATTATCTCCCTTTTACCCATGAAGCTTAGAGGGTACAATAATTTGTTTAAAACTACAAAGTTAGTAATTATTAGACCTGGAATTGAAATCTAGGTAGGTTTAAATCCAAGTCTACGTTCTTTTTACTATATCATACTAGATCTTGAATCTTTAGTTACTATTTAGCATGGCATTGGAAATCAGTACTATCTTTGAGTTTAAGCTCAGATTCCCTTTAGTTTTTCTGTGCAGGGCTGGAGGACAGGGTACAGGTGGTTCCAAATTTCACAAACCAACATGTTCCTAGAAAGCATACTATGAATCAGATTGTCATGAATTACATTAAATACCCAGAGCTACGTCCAGATTATTGATAGTCAGAAGGAAAGCCTAACACCATGAACAGTGTCAAATGGTAGATGGACCCCAAGTTTAGACTCCCTTCAAACCTCTGTTCAGTAGCCAGACTAATCATTTGAAAACACAAATCTGATTATGCCTTTACCACAATGTATAAATTTGCTTTCATCTGTGTGATCGTTCTTAAGTTAATGACAGTCTTCCCCAATAGACTCTAAGCTCTACACGGGCAAGGAGCATCTTTCTTTCATTTGGCCCTGGATCCCACGCTTAATGCACACCTGTCCCTAGTTCTTTAACACACCAGGGTTGGTCCTGGCTCCAGACAGTTGTTCTGACTGCTCCCTCTGCCTGGAAAGCCACCTCCCCTTCCCCTGACACCTGCATGCGCCTCTCTCATCTCATGCAAGATTCTGCTCAAATGGTCCCTCATCCGTGAGCCCCGCCTGACCACCCTTCCTAAAGTGATACTCCCTGCCCCTACCCCATGTCCATCACCTCTGAATCTTTTTATTTTTATATTAAAAAAATTTTTTTCCTAGCACAAATCACTGACTGACTTTACATTATTACTTATTAAAAAATCTGTCTTCCTCCACTAGATTCTAAGCTTACCGAGGGCAGGGACTTACTTTATTTACTGCTGCATACTTGGCCCTTAAAACAGTGCCTGGAGATAGTACGTGCTAAGTAAATATTTGATGATCTAATCAATTAATAAATAATTTAGTAAAGATTTATTGAATTCATGAACAATTCCCAAAACATGTCCCTCAATCTTGTCTGCAGTAGATACCACTGGTGTCCTGTGCCACATCCCTGTGCCCAGCTCTGCCTGCAGCTGTGCCGGGGCAGTGGGGCGGAGGTGGGCAGGAGGTGGACTTTCTGTGCACGTCAAATGCTGGTTCACCTCACCTGCAGGCTGAGTCCCCTGCTTCTCTGCATCAGGCTTTCTCGGAAGTTGTCTGGGAAGTTGCCTCATAGCCTGGAGGTGCTGGGGAGTTATATCCCCAGAGGCAGCCCTCTACCAGTAGAGGAAGGGAGTCAGGGGCAAGTGCCAGGATGCTCTCCTTCGGAGGGACAGTTGGGTACCTTCTACAGCAGCGGTCCCCAATCTTTTTGGCACCAGGGACAAGTTTCATGAAAGACAATTTTTCCATGGACTGGGGGGTTGGGGGGATGGTTTCGGGATGATTCAGGTGCGTTACATTTATTGTGCACTTTATTTCTATTATTATTACATTGTAATATATAATGAAATAATTATACAAATCACCATCATGCAGAATCAGTGGGAACCCTGAGCTTGTTTTCCTGCAACTAGATGGTCCCATCCGGGGGTGATGGGAGGCAGTGACACCCAAACTGTGTTGCTTATGTCCAGTCTACTCAGCTTAATTGTCACTTGCCTCTCACTGATAGGGTTTTGATATGAGTCTGCAAGCAATTGCTATATTACGGTCTCTGGGCAGTCAAACCTCTCTGCTGATGATAACCTGTATTTGCAGCCGCTCCCCAGCACTAGCATCACTGCCTCACCTCCACCTCAGATCATTAGATGTTAGATTCTCATAAGGAGCGTGCCACCTAGATCCCTCGCGTGCACCGTTCACAGTACTATTTGCGTCCTTATGAGAATCTAATGCCACCACTGATCTGACAGGAGGCGGAGCTTAGGCGGTAATGCGAGAGATGGGGAGTGGCTGTAAATAGATGAAGCCTTACTCACTCGTCCACTGCTCACCTCCTGCTGTGCGGCCTGGTTCCTAATAGGCCATGGACCCATATCGGTCTGTGGCCCCGGGGTTGGGGACCCCTGTTCTACAGAGTTGCTGCGAGTCTCCAGCAGGGCTGCATCCACAGCTTAGGAAGCCCCCTTCATGATGCTCCCCCTCTGCCCTCGCTCTGCCCCTTGCTCTGGCTTCCTTGGGTCACCTCTTAAAGTATCTGCCTCCAAGTCTTTGCACTGGGAAATCCCAAACCAAGGCACTGTCCTTTACAACACTATTATCAGTGATTCGGATGTGAATTTTTGTCAAATTTGCATGAATATTTTACTAATACTTCATGTTTACATTGGGTTTTGTAGTTGCCAAATGCTTTCACTCAGGTTGATTAACAAATTGCCTAATAGAATCATGATCCAAATAGAATACTGAAGTATCCTGAGAAACGAGTTCAATTCAAGACATGAAATCAAATAAGAAAAATTATAAAAGACAAGACTTAGGCTTAAAAGAAAACCTCCACGTGCACACACCCATATATAGAATGGAAAGAAATAACCCAACCCTCACTCTGGTGGTTTTTCTTTAGTAGGCAGGTTTGATATTCCACCTCTAAGATGGTGACTCCCCTGTCCTAAGTGGCCTTTGACTGCTTACACACCACTTTGTTGCAGCTGTCTTGACAGCCTTACTGTGGTCAACATGCTTCCCATGGCATCAGCTTTATAGAGGAAGTCTAGAACCAGCGATGTACCTGTAACTGTTCAGCAGCCAGCTCTCTGGAGGAAGATAAAGCCCTGATTTGTAGCATATGCCTATTTCCATGGTGTAACTACTTCTGCCATGATTGATTTCAGGCTCCTGGTGTGATGCAATGAGTGTGGCACTGGGAAGAGCCAGTGGTGGCGTCCAACTCTGGCACAGCATTTTAGAGGTGGAGAGGCTCACTTTATTTTCTTATCAAGTGCTGCTCCAGAGTATCAGGGAGTTGGGCGATCACACTGGGAAATTTTAATCAGTGAATTCAATTAAAAACTAACAACATCTATAGATGTAAAAAATATCTAATTGTGTCTCCATTTGGGAAGGTTTGCCTTCTGACTATAGGAACAGTAGTCTTTGTGCTTTTCCTTTCCTCTAAAATCATTGGCCTCTGTAAGATAGTCTAGATCTTAAAAAATACTGGATTTCAAGGAGACCTTCAAGATGGCGGAGGAGTAAGACATGGAGATCACCTTCCTCCCCACAAATATGTCAGAAATGCAGGTACAAGTGGAACAACTCCGAAAGAACACCTACTGAACACTGACAGCAGACCTCAGACCTCCCAAAAGGCAAGAAACTCGCCACATACCTGGGTAGGGCAAAAGAAAAAAGAAAAAACAGAGACTAAAGAATAGGGATGGGATCTGCACCTCTGGGAGGAAGCTTTGAAGGAGGAAAAGTTTCCACACACTAGGAAGCCCCTTCACTGGTGGAGATGGAGGGTGTTGGGGGAGAAGCTTCAGAGCCATGGAGGAGAGCACAGCAACACGGGTGCAGAGGGCAAAGTGGAGAGATTCCCACACAGAGGATCGGTGCCGACCAGCACTCACCAGCCCAAGAGGCTTGTCTGCTCACCCGCTGGGGCGGGTGGGGGCAGGGAGCTGAGGCTCGGGCTTCGGAGGTCAGATCCCAGGGAGAGGACTGGGGTTGGTTGCGTGAACACAGCCTGAAAGGGGCTAGTGCGCCACAGCTAGCCGGGAGTGAGTCTGGGAAAAAGTCTGGGCCTGCCTAAGAGGCAAGAGACCATTGCTTCAGGGTGCGCAAGGAGAGGGGATTCAGAGCACTGCCTAACTGAGCTCCAGAGACTGGCGGGAGCCACAGCTATCAGCGTGGACACCAGAGAAGGGCATGAGATGCTAAGGCTGCTGCTGCAGCCACCAAGAAGTTTGTGTGCAAGCACAGGTCACTATCCACACCTCCCCTCCTGGGAGCCTGTGCAGCCCGCCACTGCTGGGGTCCCGTGATCCGGGGACAACTTCCCTGGGAGAACACACAGCGCGCCTCAGGCTTGTGCAACGTTACACCAGCCTCTGCAGCCGCAGGCTCACCCTGCATTCTGCACCCCTCCCTTCCCCCGGCCTGAGTGAGCCAGAGTCCCCTAATCAGTTGTTACTTTAACCCCATCCTGTTTGAGTGAAGAACAGATGCCCTCAGGTGACCTACACGCAGAGGCGGCGCCAGTCCAAAGCTGAATCCCAGGAGCTGTGAGAACAAAGAAGAGAAAGGGAAATCTCTCCCAGCAGCCTCAGGAGCAGGGGATTAAATCTCCATAATCAACTTGATGTACCCTGCCACTCTGGAATACTTGAATAGACAATGAATCAACCCAAAATTAAGGTGGTGGACTTTGGGAGCAACTGTAGACTTGGGGTTTGCTTTCTGCATCTAATTTGTTTCTGGTTTTATGTTTATCTTAGTTTGGTATTTAGAGCTTATTATCATTGGTAGATTTGTTTATTGATTTGGTTGCTCTCTTCCTTTGTTTTTTAATATATAGATATATATATTTTTTTCCTTTTCTCTTTTTGTGAGTGTGTATGTGTATGCTTCTCTGTATGATATTGTCTGTATAGCTTTGCTTTTACCATTTGTCCTAGGGTTCTGTCTGTCTGTTTTTTTTTTCTTTAGTATACTTTTTAGTGCTTGTTATCATTGGTGGATCTGTTTATTGGTTTGGTTGCTCTCTTCTTTCTTTTTTTATGACTTTTTAATTTTTAATAATATATATTTTTATTTTAATAACTTTATTTTATTTTATTATTTTTTTCTGTCTTTCTTTCTTTTTTTTCTCCCTTTTCTTCTGAGCCGTGTGGCTGACAGGGTCTTGGTGCTCCGGCAGAATATCAGCCTGTGCCTCTGTGGTGGGAGAGCTGAGTTTAGGACATTGGCCCACCAGTGACCTCCCTGCTCCATGTAATATCAAATGGAAAAAGCTCTCCAAGAGATCTCCATCTCAATGCTAAGACTCAGCTCTACTCAACGACCAGCAAGCTACAGTGCTGAACACCAAAAGCCAAACAACTAGCAAGGCAGGAACACAACCACACCCATTACCAGAAAGGCTGCCTAAAATCATAATAAGGTCACAGAAACCCCAAAACACACCACCAGATGTGGTCCTGCCAATCAGAAAGACAAGATCTAGCTTCATCCACCAGAACACAGGAACCAGTCCCCTCCACCAGGAAGCCTACACAACCCACTGAACCAACCTTAGCCACTGGGGGTAGACACCAAAAACAACGGGAACTACGAACCTGCAGCCTGTGAAAAGGAGACCCTAAACACAGTAAGTAAAGCAAAATGAGAAGACAGAGAAACACACAGCAGATGAAGGAACAAGGTAAAAACCCACCAGACCAAACAAATGAAGAGGAAATAGGCAGTCTACTTGAAAAAGAACTCAGAGTAATGATAGTAAAGAAGATCCAAAATCTTGGAAATAGATTGGAGAAAATACAAGAAACATTTTTTTTTTTCTTTTTGCAGTATGCGGGCCTCTCACTGTTGTGGCCTCTCCCATTGCAGAGCACAGGCTCCGGATGCACAGGCTCAGTGGCTATGGCTCATGGGCCCAGCCGCTCTGCAGCATGTGGGGTCCTCCCAGACCGGGGCACGAACCCACGTCCCCTGCACTGGCAGGCGGACTCAACCACTGCGCCCCAGGGAAGCCCAATGCAATACATTTTTAACAAGGAACTAGAAGAACTAAAGAGCAAACAAACAGCACAATGAACAACACAACAAATGAAATTAAAAGTTCTCTAGAAGGAATCCATAGCAGAATAACTGAGGCAGAAGAATGGATAAGTGACCTGGAGATAAAATAGTGGAAATAACTACTGCAGAGCAGAATAAAGAAAAAAGAATGAAAAGAATTGAGAACAATCTCAGATACCTCTGGGACAACACTGAATGTACCAACATTCGAATTATAGGGGTCCCAGAAGAAGAAGAGAAAACAAAAGAGACTGAGAAAATATTTGAAGAGATTGTAGTTGAAAACTTCCCTAATATGGGAAAGCAAATAGTCAATCAAGTCCAGGAAATGCAGAGAGTCCCATACAGGATAAATCCAAGGAGAAACATGCCAAGACACATATAAATCAAACTATCAAAAATTAGATACAAAGAAAATATATTAAAAGCAGCAAGGGAAAAACAACACATAACATACAAGGGAATCCCCATAAGGTTAACAGCTGATCTTTCAGCAGAAACTCTGCAAGCCAGAAGGAAGTGGCAGGACATATTTACAGTGATGAAAGGGAAAAAACTACAACCAAGATTATTCTACCCAGCAAGGATCTCATTCAGATTCGATGGAGAAATCAAAATCTTTACAGACAAGCAAAAGCTAAAAGAATTCAGCACCACCAAACCAGCTTTACAACAAATGCTAAAGGAACTTCTCTAGGCAGGAAACACAAGAGAAGGAAAAGACCTACAATAACAAACCCAAAACAATTAAGAAAATGGGAATAGGAACATACATATCGATAAGTACCTTAAATGTAAATGGATTAAATGCTCCAACCAAAAGCCACAGGCTTGCTGAATGTATACAAAAACAAGACCTGTACATATGCTGCCTACAAGAGACCCACTTCAGACCTAGGTACACATAGACTGAAAGTGAGGGGATGGAAAAAGATATTCCATGCAAATGGAAATCAAAAGAAAGCTGGAGTAGCAATTCTCATATCAGACAAAATAGACTTTAAAATAAAGACTATGACAAGAGACAAAGAAGGACACTACATAATGATCAAGGGATCAATCCAAGAAGAAGATATAACAATTGTAAATATTTATGCACCCAACATAGGAGCACCTCAATACATAAGGCAAATGCTGAGAGCCATAAAAGGGGAAATCGAAAGTAACACAATCATAGTAGGGGACTTTAACACCCCAATTTCACCAAAGGGCAGATCATCCAAAATAAAAATACATAAGGAAACACTAGCTTTAAATGATACATTAAACAAGATGGACTTAATTGATATTTATAGGACATTCCATTCAAAAACCGCAGATACACTTTTTTCTCAAGTGCACATGGAGCATTCTCCAGGATAGATCATATCTTGGGTCACAAATCAAACCTTGGTAAATTTAAGAAAATTGAAATTGTATCAAGTATCTTTTCCGACAACAACGTTATGAGACTAGATATCAATTACAGGAAAAAGTCTATAAAAAATACAAACACATGGCGACTAAACAGTACACTACGAAGTAACCAAGAGATCACTGAAAAAATCAAAGAGGAGATCAAAAAATACCTAGAAACAAATGACAATGAAAACACGACGACCCAAAACTTATGGGATGCAGCAAAAGCAGTTCTAAGAGGGAAGTTTATAGCAATACAATCCTACCTCAAGAAACAAGAAACAGCTCAAATAAACAACCTAACCTTACACCTAAAGCAATTAGTGAAAGGAGAACAAGAAAAAACCCCATAGTTAGCAGAAGGAAAGATTTCATAAAGATCAGATCAGAAAAAAATGAAGGAAACAAGCAAAGATCAATAAAACTAAAAGCTGGTTCTCTGAGAAGATAAACCAAATTGATAAACCATTAGCCAGACTCATCAAGAAAGAAAGGGAGAAGACTCAAATCAATAGAATTAGAAATGAAAAAGGAGAAGTAACAACAGACACTGCAGAAATACAAAAGATCATGAGAGATTACTACAAGCAACTCTATGCCAATAAAATGGACAACCTGGAAGAAACGGACACATTCTTAGAAAGGCACAACCTGGCAAGACTGAACCAGGAAGAAAGAAAATATAAACAGATCAATCACAAGCACTGAAACTGAAACTGTGATTAAAAATCTTCCAACAAACAAAAGCTCAGGACTAGATGGCTTCACAGGTGAATTCTATCAACCATTTAGAGAAGAGCTAACACCTATCCTTCTCACGCTGTACCAAAATATAGCAGAGGGAGGAACACTTCCAAACTCACTCTATGAGGCCACCATCACCCTGATACCAAAACCAGACAAAGATGTCACAAAGAAAGAAAACTACAGGCCAACATCACTGATGAACGCAGATGCAAAAATCCTCAACAAAATACTAGCAAACAGAATCCAACAGCACATTAAAAGGATCATACACCATGATCAAGTGGGATTTATCCCAGGGATGCAAGGATCCTTCAATATATGCAAATCAATCAATGTGATACACCATATTAACAAATTGAAGGAGAAAAACCATATGATCATCTCAATAGATGCAGAGAAAGCTTTCGACAAAATTCAACACCCATTTATGATAAAAACCCTCCAGAAAGTAGGCATAGAGGGAACTTACCTCAACATAATAACGGCCATATACAACAAACCCACAGCCTACATCATTCTCAGTGGTGAAAAACTGAAACCATTTCCTCTAAGATCAGGAACAAGACAAGGTTTTTCACTCTCACCACTATTATTCAACATAGTTTTGGAAGTTTTAGCCACAGCAAGCAGAGAAGAAAAAGAAATAAAAGGAATCTAAATTGGAAAAGAGGTAAAGCTGTCACTGTTTGCAGATGACATGATACTATACATAGAGAGTCCTAAAGATGCTACCAGAAAACTACTAGAGCTAATGTATGAATTTGGTAAAGTAGCAGGATACAGAATTAATGCACAGAAATCCCTTGCATTCCTATACACTAATGATGAAATATCTGAAAGAGAAATTCAGGAAACACTCCCATTTACCACTGCCACAAAAAGAATAAAATACCTAGGTATAAACCTACCTAAGGAGACAAAAGAACTGTATGCAGAAAACTATAAGACACTGATGAAAGGAATTAAAGACGATACAAACAGAAAGAGAGATATACTGTGTTCTTGGATTGGAAGAATTAACATTGTGAAAATGATTCTACTACCCAAAGCAATCTACAGATTCAATGCAATCCCTATCAAACTACCAATGGCATTTTTCACAGTACTAGGACAAAAAATTTCACAACTTGTGTGGAAACCCAAAAGACCCCAAATAGCCAAAGCAATCTTGAGAAAGAAAAATGGAGCTGGAGTATCTGGCTCCCTGACTTCAGACTATACTACAAACCTATAGTAATCAAGACAGTATGGTACTGGCACAAAAACAGAAATATAGATCAAAGGAACAGGATAGAAAGTCCAGAGATAAACCTACACACATATGGTCACCTTATTTTTGATAAAGGAGGTGAGACTATACAATGGAGAAAAGACAGCCTCTTCAATAAGTGGTGCTGTGAAAACTGGACAGCTACATGTAAAAGACTGAAATTAGAACACTCCCTAACACCATACACAAAAATAAACTCCAAATGGATTAAAGACCTAAATGTAAGGCCAGACACTATAAAAATCTTAGAGGAAAACATAGGCAGAACACTCTATGACATAAATCACAGCAAGGTCCTTTTTGTCCCACCTCCTAGAGAAATGGAAATAAAAACAAAAATAAACAAAGTGGACCTAATGAAATTTAAAAGCTTTTGCACAGCAAAGGAAACCATAAACAAGACCAAAAGACAACCCTCAGAATGGGAGAAAATATTTACAAATGAAGCAACTGACAAAGGATTAATCTCCAAAATTTACAAGCAGTTCATGCAGCTCAGTATCAAAAAAAACAAACAACCCAATCAAAAAATGGGCAAAAGACCTAAACAGACATTTCTCCAAAGAAGATATACAGATTGCCAACAAACACATGAAAGGATGCTCAACATCACTAACCATTAGAGAAATGCAAATCAAAACTACAATGAGGTATCACCTCACACCGGTCAGAATGGGCATCATCAAAATATCTACAAACAATAAATGTTGTAGAGGTTGTGGAGAAAAGGGAACCCTCTTGCAGTGTTGGTGTGAATGTAAATTGATACAGCCACTATGGAGAACAGTCTGGAGTTTCCTTAAAAAATTAAAAATAGAACTACCATGCGACCCAGTAATCCCACTACTGGGCATATACCCTGAGAAAACCATAATTCAAAAAGAGTCATGTACCACAATGTTCATTGCAGGTCTATTTACAATAGCCAGGACATGGAAGCAACCTAAGTGTCCATCGACAGATGAATGCATAAAGAAGATGTGGCACATATATACAATGGAATATTACTCAGCCATAAAAAGAAACGTAATTGAGTTCTTTGTAGTGAGGTGGATGGACGTAGAGTCTATCATACAGAGTCAAGTAAGTCAGAAAGAGAAAAACAAATACCATATGCTAACACATATATATGGAATCTAAAAAAAAAGGTTCTGAAGAACCTAGGGGCAGGACAGGAATAAAGATGCAGACATAGAGAATGGACTTGAGGACACAGGGAGGGGGAAGGGTAAGCTGGGACGAAGTGAGAGAGTGACATGGACATATATACACTACCAAAAGTAAAATAGATAGCTAGTGGGAAGCAGCCGCATAGCACAGGGAGATCGGCTTGGTGCTTTGTGACCACCTAGAGGCA
>RJWK010042505.1:8759-19234 GCA_004363435.1 Platanista minor
TTTTTTTTTTTTTTTTTTTTTTTTTTTTGTGGTATGCAGGCCTCTCACTCTTGTGGGCTCTCCCATTGTGGAGCACAGGCTCCGGATGCACAGGCTCAGCGGCCATGGCTCACGGGCCCAGCCGCTCCGCGGCATGTGGGATCTTCTTGGACCAGGGCATGAACCCGTGTCCCCTGCATCGGCAGGCAGACTCTCAACCACTGCACCACCAGGGAAGCCCACATGACCCTTTTTGAATTATGGTTTTCTCAGGGTATATGCCCAGTAGTGGGATTGCTGGGTAATATGGTAGTTCCATTTTTAGTTTTTTATGGAAGCTCCATAATGTTCTCCATAGTGGCTATGTCAATTTACATTCTCACCAACAGTGCAAGAGGGTTCCCTTTTCTCCACATCCTCTCCAGCATTTATTGTTTGTAGATATTTTGATGATGGCCATTCTGACTGGTGTGAGGTGACACCTCATTGTAGTTTTGATTTGCATTTCTCTAATTATTTGTGATGTTGAGCATTCTTTCATGTGTTTGTTGGCAATCTGTATATCTTCTTTGGAGGAATGTCTATTTATCTCTTCTGCCCATTTTTGGACTGGGTTGTTTGTTTTTTTGAGATTGAGCTGCATGAGCTGCATGTAAATTTTGGAGATTAATCCTTTGTCAGTTGCCTCGTTTGCAAATATGTTCTTCCATTCTGAGGGTTGTCTTTTCGTCTTGTTTATGGTTTCCTTTGCTGTGCAAAAGTTTTAAGTTTCATTAAGTCCCATTTGTTTATTTTTGTTTTTATTTCCATTTCTGTAGGAGATGGGTCAAAAAGGATCTTGGTGTGATTTATGTCATAGAGTGTTCTGCCTATGTTTTCCTCTAAGAGTTTTATAGTGTCTGGCCTGACATTTAGGTCTTTAATCCATTTTGAGTTTATTTTTGTGTATGGTGTTAGGGAGTGTTCTAATTTCATTCTTTTACATGTAGCTGTCCAGTTTTCCCAGCACCACTTATTGAAGAGGCTGTCTTTTCTCCATTGTATATTCTTGCTCCCTTTATCAAAAATAAGGTGACCATATGTGTGTGGGTTTATCTCTGAAATTTCTTTCCTGTTCCATTGATCTGTATTTCTGTTTTTGTGCCAGTACCATACTGTCTTGATTACTGTAGCTTTGTAGTATAGTCTGAAGTCTGGGAGCCTGATTCCTCCAGCTCTGCTTTTCTATCTCAAGATTGCTTTGGCTATTCGGGGTCTTTTGTGTTTCCATACAAACTGTGAAATTTTTTGATCTAGTTCTATGAAAATGACATTGGTAATTTGGTAGGGATTACGCTGAATCTGTAGATTGCTTTGGGTAGTATAGTCATTTTCAAAATATTGATTCTACCAGTCCAAAACATGGTATACCTCTCCATCTGTTGGTATCATCTTTAATTTCTTTCATCAGTGTCTTATAGTTTTCTGCATACAGGTCTTTTGTCTCCTTAGGTAGGTTTATTCCTAGGTATTTTATTCTTTTTGTTGCAATGGTAAATGGGAGTGTTTCCTTAATTTCACTTTCAGATTTTTCATCATTGGTGTATAGGAATGCAAGAGATTTCTGTGCATTAATTTTGTATCCTGCTACTTTACCAAATTCATTGATTAGCTCTAGCAGTTTTCTGGTAGCATCTTTAGGATTCTCTTTTTATAGTATCACGTCATCTGCAAACAGTGACAGCTTTATTTCTTCTTTTCCAATTTGTATTCCTTTTATTTCTTTTTATTCTCTGATTGCTGTGGCTAGGACTTCCAAAACTATGTTGAATAATAGTGGTGAGAGTTGACATCCTTGTCTTGTTCCTGATCTTAGAGGAAATGGTTTCAGTTTTTCACCATTGAGAATGGTGAAATGTTGGTTGTGAGTTTGTCATATATGGCCTTTATTATGTTGAGGTAAGTTCTCTCTATGCCCACTTTCTGGAGAGTTTTTATCATAAATGGGTGTTGAATTTTGTCAAAAGCTTTTTTTGCATCTACTGAGATGATCATATGGTTTTTCTCCTTCAGTGTTTTAATATGGTGTATCACATTTATTGATTTGAGTATATTGGAGAATCCTTGGATTCCTGGGATAAACCCCACTTGATCGTGGTGTATGATCTTTTTAATGTGCTGTTGGATTCTGTTTGCTAGTATTTTGTTGAGGATTTTTGCATGTATGTTCATCAGTGATATTGGTCTGTAGTTTTCTTTTTTTGAGATATCTTTGTCTGGTTTTGGTATCAGGGAGATGGTGGCCTTGTAGAATGAGTTTGGGAGTGTTCCTCCCTCTGCTATATTTTGGAAGAGTTTGAGAAGGATGGGTGTTAGCTCTTCTCTAAATGTTTGATAGAATTGGCCTGTGAAGCCATCTGGTCCTGGGCTTTTGTTTGTTGGAAGATTTTTAATCACAGTTTCAATTTCAGTCCTTGTTATTTGTCTGTTTATATTTTCTATTTCTTCCTGGTTCAGTCTCAGGAGATTGTGCTTTTCTAAGAATTTGTCCATTTCTTCCACGTTGTCCATTTTATTGGCATATAGTTGCTTGTAGTAATCTTTCATGATCCCTTGTATTTCTGCAGTGTCAGTTGTTACTTCTCCTTTTTCACTTCTAATTCTATTGATTTGAGTCTTCTCCATTTTTTTTTTATGAGTCCGGCTAGTGGCTTATCAATTTTGCTATCTTCTCAAAGAACCAGCTTTTAGTTTTATTGATCTTAGCTATTGTTTCCTTCATTTCTTTTTCATTTATTTCTTATCTGATCTTTATGATTTCTTTCCTTCTGCTAACTTTTGGGGTTTTTTGTTCTCCTTTCTCTAATTGTTTTAGGTGTAAGGTTAGTTTGTTTATTTGAGATGTTTCTTGTTTCTTGAGGTAGGATTTTATTGCTTTAAACTTCCCTCATAACTGCTTTTGCTGCATCCCATAGGTTTTGGGTCTTCGTGGTTTCATTGTCATTTTTTTCTAGGTCTTTTTTGCTTTCCTCTTTGATTTCTTCAGTGATCTCTCGGTTATTTAGTAGTTTATTGTTTAGCCTCCTTGTGTTTGTATTTTTTACAGATTTTTTCCTGTAATTGGTATCTAGTCTCACAGCACTGTTGTCAAAAAAGATACTTGATATGATTTCAATATTCTCAAATTTACCAAGGCTTGATTTGTGATCCAAGATATGATCTATCCTGGAGAATGTTCCATGAGCACTTGAGAAGAAAGTGTATTCTGTTGTTTTTGGATGGAATGTCCTGTAAATATCAGTTAAGTCCATCTTGTTTAAAGCTTGTGTTTCCTTATCGATGATCTCTCTATTGGTGAAAGTGGGGTGTTAAAGTCCCTAATATGATTGTGTTACTGTTGATTTCCCCTTTTATGGCTGTTAGCATTTGCCTTATATATTGAGGTGCTCCTATGTTGGGTGCATAAATATTTATAATTGTTATATCTTCTTCTTGGATTTGTCCCTTTATCATTATGTAGTGTCCTTCTTTGTCTCTTGTAATAGTATTTATTTTAAAGTCAATTTTTTCTGATATGAGAATTGCTACTCCAGCTTTCTTTTGATTTCCATTTACATGGAATATCTTTTTCCATCCCCTCACTTTCAATCTGTATGTGTCCCTAGGTCTGAAGTGGGCCTCTTTTAGACAGCATATGTACAGGTCTTGTTTTTGTGTCCATTCAGCCAGTCTATGTCTTTTGGTTGGAGCATTTAATCCATTTACATTTAAGGTAGTTATCGATATGTGTCTTCCTATTATGATTTTCTTAATTGCTTTGGCTTTGTTTTTGGAGGTCTTTTCCTTCTCTTGTGTTTCCTTCACTCTAGATTAGTTCTGTAGCATCCGATAAAGTTTATTGCTTCTGAACATTTCCTAATGCTTTTCTTTTCAAGTGGCACTAGAATGATCTTAGGAGTTGAGACCATATTATCCAACAAGGCCATGAGGGAATATCCAATATCCAATTAGATGTCATTTTAGTATCTAGTAGGAGTTGGGACCTTACAAGATAAGGAAATTAGGAAGAGGGTGAGGAATTCCCTCAAGTTCAAAGTGTTTTGGATCTAGCTGGGAAAACATTTAAGTATATTATGCACCAAAGAAATGTAAAATTCAATTAAGTAAAGTACTGTCCTGGGTCTGAGCTGCAATCTTTTATTCGTAGATGGAAGGAAAAGATAAGGATATCAGGCAATCTCAGGTGTCATCCTTCACTTTATGTCAACTTGACTGGATCAGGGATGCTCAGAGAATTGACTAAACATTGTTTCTGGGTCTGTCTGTGAAGGTGTTTCCAGATGAGTTAAGCATGTGAATCTGTAAAGTATATTGCTCTTCTTGGTATGGGTGGCTATCTTCCAATCCACTAGCATCTGAATAGACAAAAGACAGAGGAAGGGAGAATTTACCCCTTTTCTGCTGGAGTGCTTGAGCTCAGACATCAGTCTTCTCTGACTTGGACTGAGACTTAACACCATTGGCTCTCCTGGTACTCAGGCCTTTGGATGTAAATTGAACTATAGCATCAGCTCTTCTCATTCTCTGGTTTGCATATGGTGCATTCTGAGACTTACCCTTCATAATTGCATGAGCCAATTCCTCATAATAAATATATGTGTATTTATATATATATATATATAAAATACATGTTTATAGATATAGATATATAGTATATGCTATTGGTTCTTTTCCTCTGGAGAACACCAGGGAAGTGATAACTATCTTCTCTAACTTTGGAACCATGATACAGTGACTGTGCTTGGCTTAGCAGTTGGGATGGGGAAGAATCAATCCAGTTGTCATGCTAGGCAACATTTCCACTTGTTATGCCACCTCAACCAGCTGTTTTCTGGAAAACTTTAGAATTAGGTCTAGAGATGTTTCAGAGAATCAAGCACATAGTATTAACGTTCTTTGTATTGTGCTTAAGAAAAATACATATAATATTTTGTACTTAAAACCTGTCATGCTTAAGAGAACTTGGCCTATTACAAAAGCAATTCAGCCTATGATATCAACTTAAAACATATCATTGATTAATTGATCTTAACTCATGATTTTAATAGAAAGGAATGAGAAAAATTCTTACTGAACTTATGACATTGAAGTTATACAAAGATTTAGGATATACCATATTAATAAACTTTATTTTTTATTGAAGGATAGTTGATGTACAATAATATAAAATGTTACAGGGATACAATATAGTAATTCACAATTTTTAAAAGTTTTACTCCATTTATAGTTATAAATTATTGGCTATATTCCCCATGTTGTACAATATATTCTTGTAGCTTTATTTATTTTTTTTTAAATTTACTTTTATTTTTGGCTGCATTGGGTCTTCGCTGCTGCACGCAGGTTTTCTCTAATTGCAGTGAGCGGGGGCTACTCTTCGTTGAGGTGGCTTCTCTTGTTACAGAGCATGGGCTGTAGGCGTGCAGGCTTCAGTAGTCACAGCACATGAGTTCAGTAGCTGTGGCTCTCGGGCTCAGGCTCAGTAGTTGTGGTGCATGGGCTTAGCTGCTCCGCAGCATGTGGGATCTTCTCAGACCAGGGCTCAAACCAGTGTCCCCTGCATTGGCAGGCAGGTTCTTAACCACTGCACCACCGAGGAAGACCCCCTTGTAGCTTATTTTATTTTATTTATTTATTTATTCTTTTTTTTTTTAATTAATTAATTTTTTTTTTGCTTTACACGGGCCTCTCACTGCCGTGGCCTCTCCCGTTGCGGAGCACAGGCTCCGGACGCACAGGCTCAGCAGCCATGGCTCACGGGCCCAGCCGCTCCGCGGCATGTGGGATCCTCCCGGACCAGGGCATGAACCCGCGCGTCCCCTGCATCAGCAGGCGTACTCTCAACCACTGCGCCACCAGGGAAGCCCTTATTTTATACTTAATAGTTTATACCTCTTAATCCCCTCACCCTATGTTGCCCCTGCCCCCCTTCCCTCTCCCCACTGGTAACCACTAGTTTGTTCTTCATATCCGTGAGTCTGCTACTTTTTGTTACATTCACTAGTTTGTTGTATTTTTTAGATTCCACATGTGAGTGATAACATACAGTATTTGTCTTTCTCTGTCTGATTTATTTCACTTAACATAATGCCCTCCAAGTCCATTATGAGAGTTATAAGAATTTAAGTATGTCTGAGGTTTATTTGATAATTGAAGTATCTTAAAAGGTAATCAAATATGTAAACTGTGGTTTAAGCTGCTGAAAGGAGTTTAAGTTTGTGAATGAAACCAAGGATGAAACCCCTATATGAATTTGTATGGCTTCTGTAACAAATGACCACACATTATATGGCATAAAACAACAGAAATTTATTGTTTCCCAGTTCTGAGGGCTAGAAGCCTGAGATTAAGATATCAGCAGGGCCACATTCCTTCCAATGTTTCTAGGAAATAATCCTTCCTGCCTCTTTAAGCTTCAGGTGGCTCCTGACTTTCCCCGGCTTGTGGCAGCATCCCTCCAATCTCTGCCTCTGTCTTCGTATGACCCTATTCTCTGTGTATTTTGTGTCTCTAATAAGGACATTCTCATTGTATTTAGGGCCAGCCCTAATCCAGTATGACCTCATCTGGATCCTTACCTAAATATCAACTGCAAAAATCCTATTTCCCAAATAAAGTCACATTCTGAGGTTCTGAGTGGACATGAATTTGGAGGGGACACTATCCTACCCACTACACATTTTAAGGGTGATTGTTAGAGTTTGCTAGGCTTATAAGTAGAATAATGAGATATGTAATCTAAAGATTACTAAGAGCCAGGGTTTTGAGTATGTTTCTTTAACTGATTATTAATTTGAAAACCAAGGTCACCTCTGAATTATCTATTCTGCACTCAGCTCTCTCTCAAGGTCACCCAGCAACTCACAGTCACACAAAAGAATACTTTTATTAAAAAGGGTCTGGCAAGGTGGCTTTCCTCATTCTCATTCTGCTCTAATATTTCTCTTTGAAGACAGCAGCATTTCTGCCTGTTATTCACTTAAACTGACTAAACCTGGGCAAAATGAACACCTTTCATGATAAATCAGTTTAAGAATAAGATTCGTATCAAAGGCCCGAAGAATATCCCAAACACCAGGATGAAACAGCTCTGGAGAACAAAGCTGCAAAGCTACAGTCTCAGGTGAAGCCCAAAATACTCTTTAGTTGATTAAAAGAAAGTAGACCACAACCAAAACATAATTTGTCAGTGTTTGCTATTTTTAGAGTCTTCAGGAAGCAGAATTATAAGACAGAAAGGATTTTCAGATAAAAACATCTTAGCTAACTCTAGGAAATCTTGCAAAAGTCAAACGATCCCGAGTACAGATGAACTCCTTCCAGATTTCTTGGATAATGGTTTCTACTCCACTGCCAGCTGCTGAGGGCTCAAGGCAAGGGGCTGCAGGTCTGGAGCCTGCCCACTGAGAACATTCAGGACTTTCATTACTTCCTAGAGACAACCTACAGCAAGAGCTTAGAAGAAATGGTGTGTGATATGTCTGTCTCCAGGCGCTGGTCTGCAACAGGGCCAGGGAGGTAATGAGGAAGCTCCTATCAGACAGAGAAGACATCACACAGAAGCTCCACTCAACTCAGCTTTACAAATGGTAAGAGAAGCAAAGGCACCAAGAGCAACAATTCTTGGTGATTTCCCAAAAGAGGCTGATTTCCCAAAAGAAGTTTACCTAAAGCAGTATTTGATCATAGGAAGTAGGCTTCTTTTTTAACATTCATTGTATGTGGCTTTTTAAATGTACATATTTTTCAGACAATTATGGTACTTCTCTAGTAATATCCTCATCTTTAGGGAGACTGGATAACAAATGCTTTGATTTACTTGGAACTTGTAGTTCCAAGTTCTCTCTTTAGAAACATTACCGTTATTTGTTAAACAATCCCAAAATCAAGTAATGAGCACTCTTCAGACTGCTACCCTCCTCCAAAGAGCTGAAAGCACTTTATATTCATTGCCGAAATAGAGTTCAGATTGGAGGTGGGGAAAAGAAGAAAATACAGAAAGTAAAAACTTTGATATAATAATGAGAAAGAATTTTCTAGGCATAGAAGAAAATAAGATATAAGATTCAATAAACAAATTGATAGGCAAATAGCAGACTGAAAAGAAGTTTTCAAACAATAGAACAAAGAAAAATACAAACAGTTAAGAGTCTTAGTTCATCAAGAGCTTAAAATCAATGAGAAAATATTGATGGGCCATTACAATTTGGCAAAGGATTGAACAGGCATTTCCTAAAAGAAAAAAATATGACAAAAAAACATGTGAACATATATTCAACATTATTAATTGTCAAAGACTTCCACAACAGAAATCACTGGGCACAGATTTAATGTGTGAATGTAGCACTTATCAAACAGTATTATACAGCTTTGCATCTGCCAATCATTTAATTCTTGCAACAGTTCAACAGTAGTACTATTATTATCCTCATTTTACAGTTGAAGAAACTGAGACACAGAAATGTAAGTAATTTAACCAAGGTCATGTGGCTAGTAATTGGCTTAGCCAGACTCCTTGCCCAATAGTGGGACTCCCTGCCCAGGCTCTTACCACCACCAGGCTTTACTGTCTTTCTGAATACTTACAATGAACCCAATGTTTGTGTCCCCCTGAAATTAATATGTTGAAATCCTAACCCCCAATATGATGATATTAGGAAAAGGGGTATTTGGGAGGTATTTAGATCGTGAGGGTGAGCCCTCACGAATGGGATTAGTGCTTTTATAAAAGAGACCCCAGAGGGCTTTCTTGCCTTCTTTCTGACATATGAGGACACAGTGAGAAGTCAGGCAGTCTGCAACCCTGAAGAGGGTTCTTACCAGAGCCTGACCATGCTGGCATCCTGACCTTGGACTTCCAGTCTCCAGAACTGTGAGAAATAAATTTCTGTTGTTTATAAGCCATCCAGTCTATGACAGTCTGTTACAGCAACCTGAATGGACTAATATAGTACTGCTGGGTGCAGTGAGACTCCCTCTCACATATTGCTGGTGGGCAGGAAAATTGGCGCAATTGTTGTGGTAATAGGTACAATTGGTAAATGAAGCAGTGGCTTTGTGTAAAAGTTCTGAAATATCTTTGTATGGAGTAAGATTTTTTTTTAAAGGATTAAAAACCTTGATGACAATGAATAGCATAAATGTGGAATGGATTCCACTGACAACTATGGCGCCAGGAGTGAACACAGAGAAAGGGGTCTCTACCTAGGGCTAGGTTGCTGGCAAAGCTGGAACTGCAGAAGCAAAAAAGGGGAGGATTGAACACGTGTAACCGAGGGAGTCACATTTGGTGGCCTCATCTTCTCGGTAACACTGGAAGCAAAGTCACTGGAAGCAAAGCAGAAAGCTTTGAGAAGCGGGAGAGAAAGGATGCCTGGCACAATCACTGCGTGGATTGTGGTAAGGAATCAGAAGAGATGAATTAAAATTTTTCTGAGTCACAGAAGGATGAACTTTAAGCAAGACAATGGGAATTTTCAACGGACTTGGATTTGGTAATGAATTATGTCAGCCTTGGTGTCACTCTGGACTAAGAAGCTCAATTGAAGATAGGGGCAGGAATCCAAGGTTTGGAGTAGATGAGAAGACAAGGGGAAAAAGACATAAGGATGACTGAGAACATGGGCATCGTGCTGGACCATTACGACATGATTCAGGGTAAATGACAGCAAAAAGTACCCAGGAAAACAATACACAAACCCTGAAGTTTCACATTTGTGAATTGCTTCCATAGGATGTCTTCAAGCACCTCACTGAAAATGTCAGGGAACAAGTCAACATTCTTACAAAACGCCAAGCATTTAAGAGAAAATGGAAGAAAATTTCTTACACTCTCTCACTGACTTTATCAGAATCTGTGGAACTGACTTTCACTTACTTGACGGAGAAAGAGCATTACCTGCTTCCTCCAATACTAATTGCGTATATGGCCACCATAAGATATAGGACGTTTTCATAGAGAACAGACTTGTGGTTGCCAAGAGGGGCGGGTGGGGGAGGGGTGGATTGGGAGTTTGGGATTAGCCAATTTAAACTATTATATATAGAATGGATAAATAACATGTCCTACTGTATAGCACAGGGAACTATATTCAATATACTGTGATAAACCATAATGGAAAAGAATATGAAAAAGAATATATATATGTATAACTGAATCACTTTTCTGTACAGTAGAAATTAACATAACATTGTAAATCAACTATACTTCAATAAAATAAATTTTTTTAAAAAGATACTGGAGGGCTTCCCTGGTGGCGCAGTGGTTGAGCGTCCGCCTGCTGATGCAGGGGACACGGGTTCGTGCCCTGGTCCGGGAAGATCCCACATGCCGCGGAGCGTCTGGCCCCCTGAGCCATGGCCGCAGGGCCTGCGCGTCGGGAACCTGTGCTCCGCAATGGGAGAGGCCACAGCAATGAGAGGCCCGCGTACCACAAAAAAAAAAAAAAAAAAAAAAA
>RJWK010042506.1:0-19125 GCA_004363435.1 Platanista minor
TAATACAGGAGCACCCAAATACATAGACTACTAACAGGTATAAAGGGAGAAATTGATGGGAATAAATTAATAACAATAGGTGACTTTAATACCCCACTCACATCAATGGACAGATCTTCTAGACTGAAAATCAATAAGACAACCTAGAACCTAAATGATATAATAGAACAGGTAGACTTAATTGATATTTTCAGGACATTACATCAAAAAAAACAGAATGCACATTATTTTCAAGTGCACATGGAACATTCTCTAGGATTAACCACATACTAGGGTGCAAAAGTAACCTTGACAAGTTTAAGAGTATAGAAATTATTTCAAACATCTCCTCTGACCACAATGGCACGAGACTAAGAAATCAACCACAGGAAGAGAAATGAGAAAAAAATGATTACATGGAGACTAAACAACATGCTACTAAAAAACAAATGGGTCAACAAGGATTCAAAAAGGAACTTAAATACCTTGAGACAAATGACAATGAAAGTACTATGGGATGAAGCAAAAGCAGTTGTTAGAAGTTCATAGAGATATAGTCATTCCTCAAAAAAAAAAAAAAGAAAAATCTCAAACAACCTAACACTCCACCTAAAAGAATTAGAAAAAGAATAAAAAACAAAGCCTAAAGGCAGCAGAAGGAAGGAAACAATAAAGATCAGGGAGGAAATAAATAAAATAGAGATTAAAAAATGAATAGAAAAAAATCAGTAAAACCAAGTGCTGGTTCTTTGAAAGGGAAAACAAAATTGAGAAACCTCTGGCCAGGCTCATCAAGAAGAAAAGAGAACCCAAATAAACAAAATAAGAAATCAAAGAGGAGAAATCTCAAGCAATACAGCAGAAATACAAAAAATCATGGGTACACTATGAACAATTATATGTCAACAAATTTGACAACCTAGAAGAAGTGGACAACTTTCTAGAAACATACAGCCTACCAAAATTGAACCAAGAAATAGATGAGTTGAACAGACCAATCAGTAGAAGTGAAATACAATCTGTAATTTAAACAAAACAAAACAAAAAAACTCCTTACAAACAAAGGTCCAGGATCAGATGGCTTCACTGGGGAATTCTAACCAACATACAAAGAAGATGTTATACCAATCCTTCTCAAACTCTTCCAAAAGACTGAAGAGGAGGGAACACTCCCAAAGACATTCTAAGAAGCCACCATCACACTAATACCAAAACCAGATAAAAATACCACCAAAAAAGAAAATTACAGGCTGAAAATTACAGGATGGAAAGAAAATTCATCCCTGATGATATAGATGCAAAAATTCTCAACAAAATATTAGCAAACCAAACCCAACAACACATAAAAAAGATCATACACCACGACCAAGTGGGATTCATCCCAAGTTCACAAAGATGGTTCAATATCTGCAAATCAGTGTAATACACCACGTTAACAAAAGAAAGTCAAAAACCATATGATCATCTCAATAGATACAGAAAAAGCATTTGACAAAATTCAACATCCATTCACAATAAAAACTCTTACCAAAGTGGGTATAGAGGGAACGTATCTCAAGATAATAAAAACCATTTATAACAGCGGTCCCCGACCTTTTTGGCACCAGGGATCAGTTTCATGGAAGATGACTTTTCCACAGACCAGGGCGGGTGGAATGGGGTTGGGGGTGATGTTTCAGGTGGTAATGTGAGCAATGGGGAGTGACAGATGATGCTTCACTCACTCACCCGCCACTTACCTCTTGCTGTGCAGCCCGGTTCCTAACAGGCCATGGACTGGTACCAGTCCAGGGACCCCTGATTTATGACAAACCCACAGCCAACATAATACTCAACAGTGAAAAGCTGAAAGCCTTCCCACTAAAATCTGGAACAAGACAGGGATGCCCACTCTCAATACTTCTATTCAACATAGTATTGGAAGTCCTAGCCATAGCAATCAGATCAGAAAAAGAAATATAAGGTATCCAGATTGGAAGGGAAGAGGTAAAATTGTCACTATATGGAGATGACATGATACTATATATAGAAAACTCTAAGGATTCCACACACAAACTACTAGATCTAATAAGTGAATTCAGCAAAGTAGCAGAATACAAGATTAACATTCAGAAATCAGTTGCATTTCTTTACAGTAGCAGTGAAATATCAGAAAGGGAATATTAAGAAATACCTTTTAAAATCACACCAGGCAGACAAGATGGTGGAGGTGTAGGAGGATGTGGAGTTCATATCTCCCCACAAACGCATCAAGAATACATCTTCAAATGGAACAATTTTCACAGAGCACCAGCTGAACACTAGCAGAGGACCCTGGACACCTAAAAGGACAAGAAAGATCCCCCGCATAACTCGGTAGACAAAAGAAAGAAAAAGGTAAAAGGAAGAGGAGAGAAAGCTGGATGGGATTTGTGCCCCTGGGGGGTGGACCTTGAAGGAGAGGAGAGGTTCCCACATCAGGGGAAGCCCCCTCACCAGCAGGGAGATCAGTTGGGCCAGATGGGGAGCTTCAGGGTCTATCAGAGGAGAGCGCAGCAACCAGTCTGTGGCCGAAAGGACAGAGTGAGACCTACACAGATGGTCCATGCCCCAGCCCTGCATACACCAGACTGAGACATGTGTCTGTCAGTGTGGACAGTGGCTAGGTGCTGGAACGTGGGTTTGGAGAACAAACCTGGGGAGAAGACTACTGTTGGCTGTAAGGAGACATCCTGAGGGGACGGGAGTGTGGAAATCTGCAACCAGGAATGCTTGTGGAAGAAATGCGGACCACCATAGAAGCAAAGTGCCATTGTTGACTGACATGCAAGGGGGAAGGACTGCCATTTTAGCCTCTCTCCCTATGTGCTGGTCCCTGCCTTCCCAGGCACTAGGAAGGACCCCCACTGGGACTGGCTCCCTCATGCCCACAGCTGCCAGCTACCCCACATGCCCCATCCCCATCAGGGGTCCAGCGAACCCAGCTGCTGCTGCCTCTGCACCCTCTCCTCTCCAGGGTGGGCCCTTGTGCTCTGGGGCAACCTCGGGAGCAGACCCCTGTGGGTGGCCCACATGCAGAGGTGGGGTTGAAACCACAGCTGAGCCCCATGAGCTGTGCAACTAAGGAAGAAAAACTGAAATCTCTCCTCACAGCTGGCAAACTGCAAATTTACAGCCCCATGACCGGCTTTGTAAACTCAGCACCTACAGAACATCTGACCCGAAAACGAGTCAGATGTGTGTGTGTTCTTTGTCTTATCCTAGTGTCTAAAGTCTTCTCCATGGTTGGACCCCAAATAATATTCCTTTACGTGCTAAGTGATATCTGGAGAGTGGGAGAGGTTTAATAAATACCCTAACCCCAAAGCGTACCCTAACCCTAACCCTAACCTGTACCCTAACCCTAACCCGTACCATAACCCTAACCCATACCCTAACTATAACCCATAGCCATACCCTAACCTGTACCCTAGCCCATACCCTAATCCTAATCCGTACCCTAACACTAACCCTTACCCTAACCCATACCCTACCCCTAACCTGTAGCCATACCCTAAACTGTACCCTAACCCTAACCCGTACCCTAAACCATACCCTAATCCTGAAGCCAAGACAGGTCTAGCTTTAGTAGCTGTAGACTTTGTGGGCACATACACATGGGGGGTGGGTGAGGCCAGGGTCTGAGCTTTCCCCATAGCACCCACAGTGGGTCCATATCCATGTTTACTGCAATCCTGGGACCTGACTTAAGTGGATCTATGCTGAAGGCCTCGTGAAAACAATGTCTGAGAGACACCAGGGCCAACTGCCGGCATACCCACGGCATACCCACAGTTAAGGTGGGGCCTAGGGCAGTGCCAACAACAGTGTAATCTGAGAGCTCCCACAATGGGTGAAAGGTGACACAACAGAGCACACCCACAGGTGAACCACTCCAGAGGAGGAATACTCAGTGGCTTCCATCCCAGTGTGAGTGCTCCAGTCCCACCTACCTCACAACACAGATCAGCAACACAGCTAAGAAACAGATCTGGTGGCCTTTACTCCAACAACTAGGCAGCAGACCCCACCTCTGACAGGGCGGTGACAACCACACAGCAAAAGTGTGGCCCTGCTCAATATCCAGTGCAGGATCTGGTCACCACATCAGTCACATCTCCTATAGAGGAGATAATGGCCAGCATACACTGAGGAAAGAGGTGGCACACATCTATACTAAAAACAACCCTCACACCAAAAAATATCAATATTAAACCCACATAGGCTGTACAAGCATGTTTCCACATAAAATAGCCCTCCAAGACAGTCTGAGAGTCTGGCATCAGGTGGAAGAACTCCCAGAGCATTGAGCCTTGTAGGTTAGCAGGGCTTGAGTGCAGGAGCTCCACAAGGCTGGGAAAAACAGAGACTCCACTCTTGGAGGGTGCACACAAGGTTTCACATACACTAGGACCCAGCACAAAGTAGTACCTTCATAGCAACTTGGGCTACACCTACCTAGGGACTCTGGAGGGTATCCTGAGGAGGTGAAGGTCGCCAGTAGCTCATGTGAGGGGAAGGACACTGGAAACAGAAGCCCCAGGGAATATTGATGGGAGTGTGCTCTCCCGGATGTCCATGTTTCAGCACCAAGGCCTGGCCCCACCCAACAGCCTGAAGCTCCAGTGCTGGAAAGCCTTAGGCCAAACAACCACCAAGATATGAACACAGCCCCACCCATCAGAAGACAGGTTGCCTAAAGTCATACTGAGCTCACAGCCACCTCAAAACACACCCCTTGATACAGCTCTGCCCATCAGAGGAAGAAGACCCAGCTCCACCCACTAGAGGACAGGCATCAGTCCCTCTCAGCAGGAATCCTGCACAAGCCCCTGGAACAGCCTCACCCAACAGGGGGCAGACACAAGAAGCACAAAAACTATGATCATGCAGCCTGTGGAAAGGAGACCACAAACACAGAAAGTCAGACAAAATGAGATGCCACAGAAATATGCTGCAAACAAAGGAATAAGACAAAACCCCACAAGAACAATTAAATGAAGAGAAGATAGGCAATCTACCTGAAAAAGAAATCAGAGTAATGATATTAAAGATGATCCAAAATCTCAGAACAAGAATGGAGGCACAGATCAAGAAGATAAAAGAAATGTTTAACAAGGAGCTAGAAGATTTAAAAAACAAATAAACATAGATGAACAATACAATAACTGCAATGAAAAATACACTAGAAGGAAATACTAGCAGAATAACTGAGGCAGAAGAACAAATAAGTGAGCTGGAAGGCAAAGTGGTGGAAATTACTGTCACAGAACAGGATAAAGAAAAAAAAGAATGAAAAGAAATGAGGACAGTCTCAGGGACCTCTGGGACAATATTAAACACATTAACATTTGCATTATAGGGGTGCCAGCAGGAGAAGAGAAAGAGAAAGAAAGGGCCTAAGAAAATATCTAAATATATTATAGCTGAAAACTTCCCTAACATGAGAAAGGAAGCAGTCCCCCCAGTCATCCCGTACAGGATGAAGCCAAGGAGGAACACGCCAAGACACATATTAATCAAACTGACAAAACCTAAAGACAAAGAAAAATTATCAAAAGCAGCAAGGGAAAAGCAACAACTAATATACAAGGGACTCTCCATAAGGTTAACAGCTGATCTTTCAGCAGAAACTCTGCAAGCCAGAAGGGAGTGGCATGATATATTTAAAGTGATGAAAGGGAAGAACGGCTCTCATTCAGATTCAACACAGAAATAAAATCTTTGCAGACAAGCAAAAGCTAAGAGAATTCAGCACCACCAAACGAGCTTTACAACAAATGCTAAAGGATTTGCTCTAGGAGGGAAAGAGACGAGCAACTTAAAACAACCTTGTACATATATAAACTGCTATTTCAAAACCTCATGGGAACAGAAAACCCAAAAATTACAATAGATACACACACACAAAAGAAAAAGTAACCCCAAAACAACATTAAGATGGTCATCAAACCACCAGAGAAGAGAACAAAAGAGGCAGGGAAGAAAGAAGACCTACAAAAATAAACCCCAAACAATTAAGAAAATGGCAATAGGAATACACATATCAATAATTTCCCTAAATGTAAATGGATTAAATGCACCAACCAAAAGATAGAGACTGGCTGAACAGATACAAAAATGACGGATATATATGCTGTCTACAAGAGACCTACTTCAGACCTAGGGACACAAACAGACTGAAAGTGAGGGGGTGGAAAAAGTATTCCATGCAATTGGAAATCAAAACAATGCTGGAGTAGCAATTCTCATATCAGAAAAAATAGACTTTAAAATAAAGGCTGTTACAAGAGACAAAGGACACACCTAATGATCAAAGGATCGATCCAAGAAGATGATATAACAATTGTAAATATATATGTACCCAACATAGGAGCACCTCAATATCTAGGGCAAATACTAAGCCATAAAATGGGAAATCTCCAGGAACACAATATTAGTGGGGGACTTTAACACCCTACTTACACCAACGGACAGATAATCCAGAAAGAAAATTAATAAGGAAACACAAGCCTTAAATAACACATTAGACCAGAAAGGCTTAATTGATATCTATAGGACATTCCATCCAAAAGCAGCAGAATATACTTTCTTCTCAAGTGCACATGGACATTCTCCAGGATAGATCACATCCTAGGCCACAAATCCAGCCTCAGTAAATGTAAGACAACTGAACTCATACCAAGCATCTTTTCCAACCACAACACTATGAGATTAGAAATCAACTATCAGAAAAAAAGTGTAAAAAATCACAAACAATATGTTACTAAAGGCTAAACAATATGTTACTAAACAAGCAATGGATCACTGAAGAAATCAAAGAGGAAATTAAAAAATACCTAGAGACAAATGACAATGAAAATATGACAACCCAAAACCTATGGGATGCAGCAAAAGCAGTTGAGGAAAGTTTATAGCAACACAATCTCAGTTCAGGAAATTTAAAAAAAATCTGAAATAAACAACCTAACCTTACACCTAAAGCAACTAGAAAGAGAAGAACAAACGAAACCTAAAGTTAGTGGAAGGAAAGAAATCAAAAAGATCAGGGCAGAAATAAATGAAATAGAGACAATGAAAATAGCAAAGATCAATGAAACTAAAAGCTGGTTCTTTGAAAAGATAAACAAAATTGCTAAATCTATAGCCAGACTCATCAAGAAGTAAAAGGGAGAGGACTCAAATCAATAAAATTAGAAATGAAAAAGGAGAAGTTAAACTGACACCACAGAAATATAAAGGATCATAAGAGACTACTACAAGCAGCCATATGCCAATAAAATGCACAACCTAGAAGAAATGGACAAATTCTTAGAAAGGCACCACCTTCCAAGACTGACCAATGAAGAAATAGATAATATGAACAGACCAATCACAAGTACTGAAATTGAAACTGATTAAAAAACTTCCAACAAACAAAAGTCCAGGAACAAATGGTGTCACAGGCAAATTCTATCAAACATTTAGAGAAGAGTTAACACCTATCCTCAAACTATTCCAAAATGTCATGGAGAAAGAAACACTCGCAAGCTCATTCTATGAGGCCACCATCACCCTGATACCAAAACCAGACAAAAATATCACAAAGAAAAAAGTACAGGCCAATATCACTGATAAATATAGACACAAAAATCCTCAGTAAAATACTAGTAAACTGAATCCAACAACACATTAAAAGGGTCATACATCATGATCAAGTGAGATTTATCCCAGGGATGCAAAGATTCTTCAACATACGTGATTCAACCAATGTGACACACCACATCAACAAACTGAAGAATAAAACCATATGATCATCTCAGTAGATGCAGAAAAAGATTTTGACAAAATTCAATACCCATTTATGATAAAAACTCTCAAGCCAGTGGTCATAGTGGGAACCTACCTCAACATAATAAAGGCCATATACAACAAATCCACAGCAAACCTCATTCTCAATGCTGAAAAACTAAACATTTCCTCTAAGATCAAGAATAAGACAAGGATATCCACTCTCTCCAGTTTTATTCAACATAGTTCTGGAAGTCCTAGCCATGGCAATCAGAGAAGAAATAAAAGGAATCCAAATTGGAAAAGAAGAAGTAAAACTGTTACTGTTTGCAGATGACGTGATACTGTACATGGAAAACCCTAAAGATGCTACCAGAAAACTACTAGAGCTCATCAATGAATTTAGTAAAGTTGCAGGATACAAAATTAATACACAGAAATCCCTCTGCATTCCTATACACTAACAACAAAAGATCAGAAAGAGAAATTAAGGAAACAATCCCATTTACCACTGCATCAAAAAGAATATAATATCTAGGAATAAACCTACCTAAGGAGGCAAAAGACCTGTACTCAGAAAACTGTAAGATACTGATAAAAGAAATAAAAATGACAAAAAATAGATGGAAAAATATACCATGTTCTTGGATTGAAAGAATCAATATTGTGAAAATGACTGTACTACCCAAAGCAATCTACAGATTCAGTGCAATTCCTATCAAATTACCAATGGTATTTTTCACAGAACTAGAACAAAAAAATTTACAATTTGTATGGAAACACAAAAGACCCCAAATAGCAAAAGCAATCTTGAAAAAGAAAAATGGAGCTGGAGGAATCAGGTTCCCTGACTTCAGACTATACTACAAAGCTACAGTAATCAAAACAGTATGGTACTGGCATGAAAACAGAAATACAGATGAATGGAACATGATAGAAAGACCAGAGAGAAACCCACGCACTTCAGGTTACCTTATCTTTGACAAAGGAGGCAAAGATATACAATGGAGAAAACACAATCTCTTCAGTAAGTGGGGGAAAACTGGACAGCTACATGTAAAAGAATGAAATCAGAACATTCTCTTACACCATACACAAAAATAAACTTATAATGGACTAAAGACCTAAATATAAGACCAGATACTATAAAACCCTTAGAGGAAAACATAGGAAGAACAGTCTTTGACATACATCACAGCAATATCTTTTTCAATCTGTCTCCTAGAGAAATGAAAATAAAAACAAAAACAAACGGGACCTAATTAAACTCAGAAGCTTTTGCACAGCAAAGGAAAACATAAAGAAAACAAAAAGACAACCCACATAATGGGAGAAAATGTTTTCAAACAATGCGACCGACAAAGGATTAATTTCCAAAATCTACAAACAGCTCATGCAGCTCAATATCAAAACAAACAAACAACCCAATCAAAAAATGGGCAGAAGACCTAAATAGACATTTCTCCAAAGAAGACATACAGATGACCAACAGGCACAAGCAAAGATGATTAACACTGCTAATTATTAGAGAAATGCAAATCAAAACCAAAATGAAATATCACCACACACCTGTTGGAATGGCCATCTTCCACAAGTCTTCAAACAGTAAATTCTGGAGATGGTGTGGAGAAATGGGGACCCTCCTACACTGCTGGTTAGAATGTAAATTGGTACAGCCACTATGGAGAACAGTATGGAGGTTCCTTTAAAAACTAAAAATAGGGCTACCATATCATTCATCAATCCCACACCTGGACATATATCCAGAGAAAACCATAATTTGAAATGATACATACACCCCAATGTTCATTGCACCACTATTTACAATAGCCAGGACAGGGAAGCAACCTAAATGTCCATCTATGGAGGAATGGATAAAGAAGATGTGGTACATATATACAATGCAGTATTACTCAGCCCTAAAAAAGAACAAAATAATAATGCATTTGCAGCAACATGGATGGACCTAGAGATTGTCATACTGATTGTAGTAAGTCAGACAGAGAAAGTCACATATCATATGATATAGCTTGTATGTGGCATCTAAAAAAATGGTACAAATGAACCTATTTACAAAACAAAAATAGAAACACAGGTGTAGAAAACAAACTTATGGTCGGGGGGACAGGATAACTTGAGAGATTGGGACTGACATATACACACTACTATGTATAAAATAGATAACGAATAAGAACCTACTGTATAGCACAGGGAACTCTACTCAATACTCTGTAATTACCTTATGGGAATAGAATCTAGAAAAGTGTGGATATATGTATATGTAAAACTTATTCACTTTGCTGTAAAGCAACAACTAACACAACATCTTAAATCAACTATACTCCAATAAAAATTAAATAAATAAATGAATGAATAAAATACTACCACCAAAAAAGAAAAAAATACCTAGGAGTAAACCTGACCAAGGAGGTGAAGACCTTAAATGCTGAGAACTGTAAAACATTAATAAAGGAAATTAAAGAGGATTCAAAGAACTGGAAAGATATCCCATGCTCTTGGATTGACAGAATATTGTTAAAATGGCAGTACTATCCAAAGCAATCTACAGATTTAATACAATCCCTATCAAATTACCCATGACATTTTCCACAGAACTAGAACTAATAATCCAAAATTTTACATGGAACCATAAACGACCCAGAATTGCCAAATTAATGCTGAGGAAAAAAAAAACAAAGGAGGAGGCAAAACCTCCCAGACTTCAGACAATACTACAAAACTACAGTAATCAAAACAGTGTGGTATTGGTACAAAAAGAGACATATTGATCAATGGAACAGAATAGAGAGCCCAGAAATAAACCCACACACCTATGGTCAATTAATCTTCGAAAAAGGAGGCAAGAATATAAAATGGGAAAAAAGTCTCTTCAGCAAGTGATGCCGGGAAAGCTGGACAGCTGTATGCAAATCAATGAAGTTAGAACACACCCTACACTATGCACAAAAATAAACTCAAAATGTCTTAAAGACTTACACATAAGACATAACACCATGAAACTCCTGGAAGAGAGCATAGGCAAAACGTTCTGACATAAACTGTAGCAATGTTTTCTTAGGTCAGTCTCCCAAGGCAATAGAAATAAAACCAAAAATAAACACATGGGACCTAATCAAACTTCCAACTTTTGCACAACAAAGGAAACCATAAGCAAAAGGACAACCTATGGACTGGGAGAAAATATTTGCAAACAATGCACTGACAAGGATTTAATCTCCAAAATATACAAACAGCTCGTACAACTCAACAACAACAAAAAATGAACAACCCACTTGAGAAATGGGCAAAAGACCTTAATAGACATCTCTCCAAAGAAGACATACAGATGGCCAGTAGGAACATGAAAAGGTGCTCAACATTGCTAATTATTAGGGAAATGCAAATCAAAACTACAGTGAGGTAGCACCTCACACTGGTCAGCATGGCCATCATTAAAAATCTACGAATTACAAACGCTGGAGAGGTTGTGGAGAAAAGTGAACCTTCCTACACTGCTGGTGGGAATGTAAGTTGGTGCAGTACTATGTAAAACAGTATGGAGGTTCCTTAAAAAACTAAAAATAGAGTTACCATATGATCCAGCAATCCCACTCCTGGGTGTATACCCAGACAAAACTATAATTCTAAAAGATACATGCACCCCTATGTTCAGAGCAGCACCATTCACAATAGCCAAGACATGGAAACACCTAAATGTCCATCAACAGATAAATAAAGAAGATGTGGTACATATATATGATGCAATACTACTCAGCCATGAAAAAGAACAAAATAATGCCATTTGCAGCAACATGGATGCAACAAGAGATTATCATACTAAGTGAAGTAAGCCAGAAAGAGAAAGACAAATACTATATGATATCACTTATATGTGGATCCTAAGATATGGCACAAATGAACCTATCTACAAAAAAAAAGACTCACAGACAGAGAACAGGCTTGTGGTTGCCAAGAGGGGAGGGTGAGGGATGGACTGGGAGTTTAGGGTTAGTAGATGCCAACTATTATATTTAGGATGGATAAACAACAAGGTCCTACTGTATAGTACAGGGAACTATATCCAATCTCCTGGAATAAACCATAATGGAAAAGAATATAAAAAAAGAATGTATATGTGTGTAAAAAAATAAGGTGTGTGTGTGTATGGTATGTATATATATATGTTTGTGTATGTGTATATATATATATATATATATATATATATATATATATATATGCATACATACAAACACACACACACACACAATGGAATGCTACTATAAAAAATTACGAAATTTTGCCATTTGCAGCAACATGGATGGACCTAGAGATTATCATACTAAGTAAGTCAGAAAGAGAAAGACAAATACTATATGATATCACTTACATGTGGAATCTAAAATATGACACAAATAAATTTATTTACCAAACAGAAACAGACTCATGGACATAGAAAACAAACTTATGGTTACCAAAGGGGAAAATGGTGGGGGAGGGATAAACTAGGAGTTTGGGATTAGCAGATACACACTACTATATATAAAATAGATAAATCACAAGGTCCTACTGAATAGCACAGGGAACTATATTTAATATCTTGTAATAAACTATAATGGAAAATATGAAAAAGAATTTATGTGTAACTGCATCACTTTGCTGTACACCAGAAACTAACACAGCATTGTAAATTAACTATATTTCAATTAAAAAAAAAAGCCATAAAAAAATAGAATTCATTGAGTTGGCTACATAGTCTCTACCACACTAAATATATTATGTGTCTGTGTGTGTTTGTGTGTGTGCACTCACACATAGCATCTGCAGGACATGGTCCAGAACTTTGATTAATACATATGGAATGGATGGAAACATTAAAGTTATTTTCCCAAGGAAAAAAAAAACTTACTGAACTCACACATTTTGTTTTCCCTTAGAATTTTTAAGGGATCTTAGGAAACTGGAACTCTTAAGACATCAAGGTAGGGAGTCAGAAAGGAAATTCAATTTGAGTTAAAAGAAATATTCTCAGTGGAATAATTTTAACAAAGGGATAAAAGAGGACAGAGGAGATAGGAGATAGTATAATGAGATATAGTAATAATGCTTCCAACAATCATGGCTCGATGGGTGAACGTAATATGAGATTAGAAGAACCACCAGGGAGCTGCAAAGTTACAGAACTGCTTGATGAAATAATTTCATACCTACTGGCTCCAATAAACATCATGTACAAAGAATGCTCAGTGACCTAGCAGTCCTGCTAACCCAGAGCACGAGGGAATCTGCTTGAGGCAATGATAGTTCTTATATTTCACAAAGATTTTCCACAAGCCCCCTCTTTATTCCTCTTACTGTTTGCTTCAGCTTTACTCTATGCCCAGAGTGTTAATTAGTCCCTGATGCCACCGTCTGAAATTGCAGGAATAAAATAAGAAATAACACATGATAATATGCAAAAATAAACTGAATACTATTACTATTAACACCTTGAATTTGTGTGGAACTTTATAGATGTCATGTTTCTTTTTGTTTGTTGATCCTCATACCAAACTAGGAGGTAGTTTTTGAAAAACAGGTGTTAAAAATAACAATAACTACTAATTTGTTACAATAAAAATGTTATAACCAGTGTAATTATGTTTACTCTTTGCCAGACTCATTTCATATGTTCATTAAGTTTTTAAATCACAAAGCAGCCATATAAGGGTGAGAAATTGAGGCTTAGGGAGCATACACAACACACCGGCAATTGGGTGGAACCAGTATTTGAATCCAGGCCATTTGTCTTTGGGTCAGTGCTCTTATGTATCCACTGTCTATCCTTGAGACAGTATAAGGGTTAGTGTTTGTCCCTGATTTACACATCTCAGTAACTCTAATTCCTCCCTTCCACTATACCTATCTGAAACGCTAAGAGTAGTTTTGTGCAAACTGGGTAATGGGCATAGGCAGCCATATCAACCTTCCCTGAATTCCTCTAGCCTAGAGCAAGTCCTTTATCCATGGAGGACACGACCCTAAAACATCGCTTCATTTGCACAGACTTCCTTCCAGGCAAATGGGGCAAGACACATTATCCCCAACTTAATACCCAGATCTCCAGGACCCTGCAGGGTGAAAGCATGAGCTGCCAGAACTAATCTTCGATTTATTTACATCAAAACCCAAGATAAGATAAGCCCAGGTAAACATCACACCTGTCTTTCCCATCATGAGAAAGCAACCGAGTACAGAGTGAGAATGTAATTCCATTTTCAATTGTTGGATACCTCCTTGAAATACCAGCAATTGGGCCAATTAGCTCCAGTTGTTCAGATGGTATTAGATCCCTATCTGGTTACCATCAGAGTGAAACCAGTAATTCATTTCACATAGGCACTGCAGTGCCATCAGATAGTAATGCTTTTTAGTTACTGCTAACCTGGGGCGTTTTGAAATAGTGACCTCAAGATTTAAGCTGCAAAATTCCATTATCTATCCTCAAACCAGCCAGAGCTGAATTTTTGAAATATCCTATTAAGTTTTCTACTCTGATAAAAATTCAGAGGGCCTTTTCATATTAATCTCCCCATGGCAAATGAAATTTGCTGAGTGGTATATTTAATTTGCTTCTATTTATGTAGTACTGCATTTTGGAAAAAAAATAATTGCGCTCAATATCACTTTTTCAGCATTACTAGAGAAACATCATAACATTTAAGTACTTTCTCCCATTTCATTGTTTAGACACCACACAATAGCTTATTCTTCACCTTTCGATCACTTTGGCATTTTAATTAAAATATAATCATCATTCAAAGGGTAATAATGCTCAAGTTTTGGTAATTGTCTATTTCAGGTCATTAGGTATATTTTTTTAAAAGAAGTTAAAGTAATCCAAAATATTTAGTAAAAATATACCTTCTACGTATTTACTTAAGACAGGTATATCCTAGCATACTTTATTATTTCCCCAAGGCAACTTCCCCATTTTAATTATGTAATGAAATTGAGAAGGAGTGTATAAGAGAGAGAGCTCCCTATGGAATTTGTAATAATGAAATATAAATGTTTTCATTGTGGTAGATTTGTAGAAAATCTATAGGATCTTGAAATAAAAGAAAATGGATGGCTCATATTTCTATAAAAAATGAACAAGGAAAAATAAATGTCATTAAATAATAGAAGAGAGACTAATATTTCAAGCTCATATCCCTTGCACACACAACTTTTTTGTGTGTGATTTGGGGCCTGTATGTATGTTCTTACTTTGTTTTGGTGGATGATTTTGGAACTTTGAAGATGGTATTTGTCTTTTGTTTTTCTGACTGAAGTCAGTTAAAATGCTTACAGAGGGGAAGAAATGTCTAGGTCATGCTTAAACTACATACAATGCTTCAGTATTAGCTGCTTCTGAAAACAAAAGTTTATTTCTTCTCATTCTGCAGTCCAGTGTGGATTGGCTTGACTCAGCTTCCTAACTTCCCACTCTAGAAGTCAGGCTAACTAAGCAGCTCCCCTTCAAATGTTACAGGTTGCCTTATGGGGGCTAACACACAGACAATTAAAACCTTCAGTCCAGCAGGGGAATATATCACTTTGTTCCACAATGCATTGTCTAAAACAATTCACATGGGTTCATTCACTCCTTAGGGGAACAGGAAGTTTCATCCTGCTATGTGTCCATAAGCAGAGAACTAGACATATTTGGTTAACATCACTTATGACTACCCACAGATACTATCTGGTACATATCACTATAACAATGCAGCAATTAGCAGTTTTAGATTATATTGCTTTATATAAGACAGGAGATCAGGATCTTTATTGTGTCCAAGATAGCCTTAAATGTCCCCTCAGCTTGATTAACTTTTGGACAGGTTCCTTCCTGACTATATGCCCTGTCATCCCTTTTCTTAGGGCATTTACTTTGTAAATTACTTTTAATGTCTATTGTAAATTCTTTCTCTATTCCTTCTCTCAGCCTCTTGCCAATTCTTTCTCTATTACTTCTCTCAGCCTCTTGCCAGTTTTAAAACGCGGGAATGTCTTTCTCAAGGATCTAGGAGACCTCCCTTGAAGTGTAATCATCAAGGAAGCTAGAGCCTCTGACTCCCCGTCTCTGTGGGAGGGTGGGTGCCTAACTTCCATATGCACCATATGTACCTATTAGCAAACACAGATGGCCTAATCACATTGACCAACCATTCTCCTAATGATCATCAATACTTTTCCACTAGCTTACCCCAGAGCTTAAATTTTTCTCTGTTTTTGTTTCAGGAAAGTTGAATGCATTCTCTCTCCTCTTTTGCAATAGACTCATATAAAGTCTTCCTTGCCTATTTAACTCTGTTGGGTACAATTCTTCTTTAACTTCAGTAATCCTTTACTGAGCATCTGTGGTAAGCAAGGTGCCATGCTAACTTTGGGAATGTATAATAATAACGGCTAACATTTAGAGAACACTTAATGCCTTGCATAGCATACCCAGTGGGTACTTTACTGCATTCCTCAATCTAAATTTCTCAATTAATCACACGATACATTTACAATTATATTCTTTGTGTTATAAATGTGGAAAGTGAGGTATACAGGGTTTAGTTAAAGTATTGCCTGGAGATAGAGAAGATGGCGGAAGAGTAAGACGCGGAGATCACCTTCCTCCCCACAGATACACCAGAAATACATCTACACGTGGAACAACTCTACAGAACACCGACTGAACACTGGCAGAAGACCTCAGACCTCCCAAAAGGCAAGAAACTCCCCACGTACCTGGGTAGGGCAGATGAAAAAAGAAAAAACAGAGGCAGAAGGATAGACACGGGACCGGCACCAGTGGGAGGGAGCTGTGAAGGAGGAAAGGTTTCCACACGCTAGGAAGCCCCTTCGCAGGTGGAGACTGCGGGTGGCGGAGGGGGGAAGCTTCAGAGTCGCGGAGGAGAGCACAGCCACAGGGGCGCGGAGGGCAAAGCGGAGAGATTCCCGCACAGAGGATCGCTGCCGACCGGCACTCACCAGCCCGAGACGCTTGTCTGCTCCCCCGCCGGGGCGGGCGGGGCTGGGGGCTGAGGCTCGGGCTTCGGTCGGAGCACAGGGAGAGGACTGGGGTTGGTGGTGGGTTATTGCACCACGGCTAGCCAGGAGGGAGTCCGGGAAAAGTCTGGACTTGCTGAAGAGGCAAAAGACTTTTTCTTCCCTCTTTGTTTCGTGGTGCGTGAGGAGAGGGGATTGGGAGCGCTGCTTAAAGGAGCTTCAGAGACGGGCATGAGCCGCGGCTAACAGCGCGGACCCCAGGGACAGGCCTGAGACACTAAGGCTGCTGCTGCTGCCACCAAGAAGCCTGTGTGCGAGAACAGGTCACTCTCTACACATCCCCTCCCGGAGCCTGTGCAGCCCGCCAACACCAGGGTCCCGGGATCTAGGGACAACGTCCCCGGGAGAATGCACGGCACGCCTCAGGCTGCTTCAGCATCCCGCCGGCCTCTGCTGCCGCAGGCTCGCACTGCACTCCGTACCCCTCCCTCCCCCAAGCCTGAGTGAGCCAGAGCCCCCGAGTCAGCTGCTCCTTTAACCCCGTCCTGACTAAGCAAAGAACTGATGCCCTCTGGCGACCTACACGCACAGGCGGGGCCAAATCCAAAGCTGAGCCCCAGGAGCTGTGCAAACAAAGAGGAGAAAGGGAAATCTCTCCCAGGAGCCTCAGGAGCAGCGGATTAAATCCCCACAATCAACTCGATGTACCCTGCATCTGTGGAATACATGAATAGACAACAAATCATCCCAAATTGAGGAGGTGGACTTTGAGAGCAAAATTTATTATTTTTTTCCCCTTTTCCTGTTTTTGTGAGTGTATATGTATATTCTTCTGTGTGAGATTTTGTCTGTAAAGCTTTGCTTTCACCATGTGTCCTAGGGTTCTATTTGTCCGTTTTGGGGGTTTTTTTGTTTTGTTTTTTATCTTTAAAAAAAGTTTTTTATTTTACTAATTATTTTTTATTTTAATAACTTGATTTTATTTTATCTTACTTTATTTTATGTTATCCTCTTTCTTTCTTCCTTTCTCCCTCCCTCCTTCCCTTTCTTTCTTTCTTCTTTCCTTCCTTCCTTTCTTTCTTTCTTTCTTTCTTTCTTTCTTTCTTTCTTTCTTTCTACTTTTTCACCCTTTTATTCTGAGCCTTGAGGATGAAAGGCTCTTGGTGCTGCAGCCAGGAGTCAATGCTGTGCCTCTGAGGTGGGATAGCCAAATTCAGGACACTGGTCCACAAGAGACCTCCTAACTCCACATAATATCAAACGGCAAAAATCTCCCAGAGATCTCTATCTCAACACCAGAACCCAGCTTCACTCAACAAACAGCAAGCTATAGTGCTGGACACCCTATGCAAAACAACTAGCAAGACAGGAACACAAGCCCACCCATTAGCAGAGAGGCTGCCTAAAATCATAATAAGTCCACAGACATCCCAAAACACACCACCAGATGTGGACCTACCGACCAGAAAGACAAGATCCAGCCTCATCCACCAGAATACAGGCACTAGTCCCCTCCACCAGGAAGCCTACACAACCCACTGAAACAACTTTAGCCACTGGGGACAGACACCAAAAACAACGAGAACTACGAACCTGAAGCCTGCAAAAAGGACACCCCAAACACAGTAAGATAAGCAAAATGAGAAGACAGAAAAACACACAGCAGATGAAGGAGCAAGATGAAAACCCACCAGACCTAAGAAATGAAGAGGAAATACGCAGTCTATCTGAAAAAGAATTCAGAATAATGATAGTAAAGATGATCCAAAATCTTGGAAATAGAATTAACAAGGACCTAGAAGAACTAAAGATGAAACAAGCAACAATGAACAGCACAATAAATGAAGTTAAAAATACTCTAGATGGGATCAATGGCAGAATAACTGAGGCAGAAGAACGGATAAGTGACCTGGAAGATAAAATAGTGGAAATAACTACTGCAGAGCAGAATAAGGAAAAAAGAATGAAAAGAAATGAGGAAAGTCTCAGAGACCTCTGGGACAACATTAAACGCACCAACATTCGAATTATAGGGGTTCCAGAAGAAGAAGAGAAAAAGAAAGGGACTGAGAAAATATTTGAAGAGATTATAGTTGAAAACTTCCCTAATGTGGGAAAGGAAATAGTTAATCAAGTCCAGGAAACACAGAGAGTCCCATACAGGATAAATCCAAGGAGAAACACACCAAGGCACATACTAATCAAACTATCAAAAATTAAATACAAAGAAAACATATTAAAAGCAGCAAGGGAAAAACAACAAATAACACACAAGGGAATCCCCATAAGGTTAACATCTGATCTTTCAGCAGAAACTCTTCAAGCCAGAAGGGACTGGCAGGA
>RJWK010042507.1:0-19133 GCA_004363435.1 Platanista minor
CAAAACAAAGAGTGAAGTCTAAAGTAAAGCATGGACATTAGTTAGTAATAATGTATCAACATTGGTTCATTATAACAAACGTATTACACTAATGTAAGATGTTAATAATAGGGGAAACTGGGTAGAGTGGTAAGGAGGTATGAGAACTCTGTCCTTTCTGCTTAATTTTTCTGTAAACCAGAAACTGCACCGAAATAGTCTGTTAATTTAAAAAACAAATCTAGACCTGCGTACAAAACTTGCACGTAAATCCAACCACAGCAGCATTATTCATAAGAGCCCCAAAGTGGAAATAACCCAAATGGCCATTTACTGTGAATGGATAAATGAAACATAGTAATATCCACACCATGGAATATTATTCAGCCATAAAAAAGAAATCAAGTACTGATGCATGCTACAACATGGATGAACCTTGAAAACATGCTAAGTAATTGTATGATTCCATTTGTATGCAATGTCCAGTCTAGACAAATCTATAGAGACAAAGTATGTTAGTGGCTGCCTAGGGTTTGGAGAAATGGGGGAGTGAGTGACCTATAATAGATTCTTTTTCTTTTGGGGGGTGGATGAAAGTTCTAAAATTTATTGTGGTGGTAGATGCATAGCACATTAAATTGTACACTTTAAATAATATGGAAAGTAAATTATATCTCAATGAAACTATTATTTAAAATTATGATTATTAAAAAAAGGACAACATATGCAATTTAAGCAAAAATTATCTGTGAAATGCAACCAAAAGAAACTTCTAGAATTAAGCTGAAATTAAGCACTCAGAAGATCGGTTGAACAGTACCTTAGTCAAACAAAAGAAAGGATTACAAATGTCAATAAAAAAATAACTACACTAAAATTTCAAGGGAAAATTATGGAAAACAGAAAAATAAGTACTTAAGACATATAGAGTATATATAAAACACTGTGTCTAGCCAGCCCCAAGTCACACAGCCTAGGGAGTGGACGGAATGAATTGCAAAGAAAAAGAACAATGGTAAACTATAATCTAGATATGCACTGGTAAATACATAAGTTCCCTGGGGTTGTGATCTGGTACAAACAATAAAAAAAAGATAAGACTCATAGTAGAGGCTGCTAGATTCTGCTGAAGAAAATGTCCAGGGAGGGAAGAGTTGATTTGTTGCATTATTTTTTTAGAGTCCACATATAAGGGACATCATGCACTATTTGTCTTTGTCTTGTTTCACTTAGCATAGTGTCCTCCAGTTTTATCCATGTTGACTTAAATGATAGGATTTTCTTCTTTTTTAAGGTTGAATAATGTTCCATTGTATATATATATACCATATTTCCTTTATCCATTAACCTACTATGGACACATAGGTTGTTTCCATACCTTGGCTCCTGTGGATAATGCTACAGTGAACATGGGAGTACAGATATCGCTTCAAATAATGATGATGTTTCCTTTGGATATAGACTCAGAAGTGGGAGGAAGAACGTATGATACAAATCGACCATGTGTAAAAGATGTTGTAGGAATGAAAAAGTCTGAACACCTAGGAAGAGTGTGGAGTATTTGGAAAGGTCATCATTCAAGGTCATACATAGTTTAAAATTATGACATTTCAGTGAGCCTGTGTGCATGAAGGCTTGCTTATATTTTGGGATTTGTATACAGTGCAAAGAAGTGTTGCTAAATTTTCGATCAACATCAAAAAAAGGGTGGAAATGTTTTTTCTTTTATTATGAAACTGCAGGAAAGGCAAGCCTAGAATTCTAGGCCCACTAGAACTTTCCCTGATGATAGTGCTAATTTAGGAGAAGAAGAAGGATCCAAGGCCATAGAACAATTTTGAAAGCAAAATAAGACTGCTGAGTCTTCACCCAGTGTATGAGATTAAGTTTTAATGGCATATGATGAAGTGGCCATGACACAGCCGGCAGAGCTCGTTGAGTTGTTGAAAATGGCTCTTGAAGCTACAGGAAATGGACAGTAGACATAGAAAAAGAACAAGGTAAATCCCAAACAGTGGAAGGACAAAATTAATCAAGAGAAAAGTCAAAAATAGAGAAGAAAAGCAGTAAACTTGACAAATAAAACCAAAAGCTTGTTCTTTAGAAAGACCAATAAAATAAGCGATATTTGGCAAATATGATAGAGATGAGGGCTTCCCTGGTGGCGCAGTGGTTGGGAGTCCGCCTGCCGATGTAGGGGACGTGGGTTCGTGCCCCGGTCCGGGAGGATCCCACGTGCCGCGGAGCGGCTGGGCCCGTGAGCCGTGGCCGCGGAGCCTGCGCGTCCTGAGCCTGTGCTCCGCAGCGGGAGAGGCCACAACAGTGAGAGGCCCGCGTACCGCAAAAATATATATATATATGATAGAGGTGGGACCAGCTATAAAACAGAGAGATTTTTTTTCTTTAATTACAAAAAAATACTATGGTAGCTTTATACAAACACATTTGAAAAATCTGGACAAAATGGCTGATTATTGATTAGTTATATGCAGCCATTATTTACTCCTGTTTTGAGTAGAGAATACAAGTAGCTTTATGAAATTAGAAAATATAATCAAAGATATACACCTTAGACATCAGTTATTTTCCAATGTATTAAAAAATTAGAAGAGTCCTAATACAAAAATCAGATATGGAAAATTTACCCCAAAATAGCTAGAAGCACATTTCTTTTAAGATCTTAAGTTCTACCTCATATTAGCAAATAGATTCCAGCAACATATTTTTAAAAAGTCATTATGATCAAGAGGGATTTATCACCATAAAGCAGATTTTTTCAAGTAGGATAAAATTGGAATGAGGAAAGAAAAGTCCGTATCCAATATCAAAACACAATCCAAATTTCAGTACTTAAAAAAAAATCTAATAAGCTGTAACAGTACATCAGTATATTATTAAAGCAGAATAGGAACCATGTATATATGAGAAATAAAATATAGGGGAAATAAAGTACAGGCTGTCCTCACTGTGGAGCTATAAAAATGATCATACAAGCAGAACTGTGCAAAGTTGATCTCAATGATTGATGGGGAAAATATTATTGTTCTATGACCTTAAAATCTTTCTGACAAAAACACTAGAAACTTTCTTGTTTGTTATTAAGTTATAGATAGACTTAAAAAATTAGTAAGTCTTGTATTTAGGTAATACAGTGCAACCTAAAACATTAGAAATATTGAGAATTAACATGTTTCATTCCATTGTAAAAAAACTTATGAGACTTCTGGTTTTGAGTCTAGCAAGGAAGGAGCTTGGAAGTTTCCACTCTGTCCTAACAGGAAAATATCTGAACACACTGAAAAATCAACAATTCTTCTTAGATTCATTACAGAAGTGAGGTCACAGGAAAAATCATCGTGCCCAGAATTGGAGAGGCAGATGGCAGATACAGAGAATAACAACTTACCGGAACAGAAATCCAAGAGCAGAAATCTCTGTGGAAAGCAATAGTGAGGTAGGAAAACCTGAACTATATTTGACGGATTGCTGGAGGCTTGTGTGGAAAAGTCTGCGAGGTAGAAACTCCAGGGAAGCCCTGTCCTTTTGCGAGCTTTCTCTCTTGAGCTCTACCAGGTTGTGACCACCAGGTGAAGGTCAAAGGAAAATCCCCTTGGAATTCTGGCAGGGGGAGGGTGAAAGGAGCAATTTTGAAATACACCAGAGCATTCTGCTATGCTTCATAAGGCCTGCCCTCAGGAGAAACTGTTTTACCAGAGGCCTGACCTATGGGGTTTTGTCAGAGCCTAACTGACCTGGGGGAAGGGAAGTATCCTACCCTGACCCCTGCCAGCCATTGTGTTTCACCTAAGGTGAGTGAAAATACTGAGAGGCACATTCACAGCTGAGGAGCACATGCTCATTATAAGACTATGCAATGCTTCTATAGCACCACATCTCTAAAGGACTATGTACTGCAGTTAATTTCACCAGTACATCATGTCTGAATTTTCAAGGAAGAGAAAAGTGAATCATATAAAATGCTCGATTAAACCGAGAAATGGCAGAAAAAGAGTGGAATATATAAAAGGAAGAAAGAACACTGGCAATAAATATGAAACAGTAACAAATATGGTAGGTATTAATCCAATGATATCAATAATCATTTTAAATACCAGTGGTATAAATACACCCGTCAAAAGACAGAGATCGTCACAGAGGATCGATAAACAACATCCAAATATAAGAAATCTACTTTAAATATGAAGGCACATATAGCTTAAAAGTAAAGGGTTGAGGAAAGCTACATCATGCTAACGCTAATTAAAAGAAAGTTTGAAAAGCTGTATCAATTTCAGACAAAGCAGAGTTAAGAGCAAAGAAAATTATCAAAGAGGGACATTCCATAATGATAAAGGGGTCAATTCTCCAAGAAGACATAACAATTCTTAATGTTTATGTGCCTAACACCGAGGCATCAAAATTCATGAGACAACAACTGCTAGAACCACAAGGAGAAAGAGATAAATCCACTATCATAGTTGGAGATTTCTACACCCCTCTATCATAAATGGACAAATCCATCAGGCAGAAGATCAGTACAGACAAAGCTGAATTCAACAACACCATCGACCAAATGGATATAATAAACATCTACAGACTACTTCATCCAACAACAGCAGAATACACATTGTCTCAAGCTCACATGAAGTATACATGAAGACACACCACATTCTGGGCCATAAAACACACTAACAAATTTAAAACGTCAGAAATCATATAAAGTCTGTTCTCAGACTGCAGCGAGTTCAAACTGGAAGTCAATAACAAAAACGAAGCTGGAAAATTCCAAAATACTTTAAGATTAAATTGTTCAGTTCTAAGCAATACATGGATCTTGCTGTCTCTATGTGAACTGAGTAACATGCACAGTGACCAAGCACCTACAGACTTTGAAAGAAGGGACCTGATTGCTCGCAGATCATGATACACATCTGTTATATCCCGGTGATCTGTGGAGTTAAGAACTAGCTGTGAAGTTTGTACTTTATGCACTTCCTCACAGTTAATATGGCCGTAACTGAAATTTGATTGTTTTGTTGTGGTCCTGGGATTGTTTAACTAAATCATGGTAGCTGAAATTCATGCATGGGCAAACTGTTCAGAGCGAGGACTGCATGTGGAGCATACATTTGGTAATATTCCATTGCAAGAAACAAATACCTAGAAGAATGTAAAATAGGATGAGAAATCATACTCTTGTTATGAAGAAGTCTGTCCCTAAGCAGAACATGAAGCTGAGATCTCATAAAGAAAAAGGAGAGTTGACTTGACTTCATAAAAATTAAAGAATTCTTCACAGCAAAAGGCAACCCAAACATAAAAGTAACTGACAAACTGGGAAATGTAATATAAACATTTGACCATGGTTGTGACCTACAATTCCTTTTCTTCACAATAGTATGGGAGGGGAACTCTCAGTGAGCCAAACCTCATGAATCAATAGATGAGAGGTTAGACTAAAGTTCTCATATGGTGTGGATTTAATTTTATGGAATTCAAAGTACCTTCCAACAGAAAATGTGGAGTATTACCAGTCTTATCCAGATCCTTGGCAATGCAAGTAGAGAAAGCTTGAGTAACTGTGTGATAGATGAATCTCTTTTCTGTTCTATAAGAGAAGGAGAACAATGAACAGAATGTCTGTTTCTCCAGGGCAGAATTCCAATATTGTCTCTGTACCACTGAGCTTTGCAAAACATCAAAACGCACAGTCTTTAGCAAATCACTCTTAAACAATCAAGAGGGAAAGAAATGGAAAGGCTAATGAACGTGCCAATTACCTTTGTAGCCCTGACTGTTGAAAATAGCGATGATGGGAAATATGTGATGCCAGGTATGTGAAAGTTGAAGAGCGCAGAGATTCAAATGGAGTAGAGCAGGGAAGAACGCCTCTGTAACCCACCCAAGTGCAATTATTTATAGTCTCAACTGAGAAATGTTGATTAAGAAATGAGCGGGTACAGGCAAGAACAGCCCCTGAAATTGTGCCTAAATACCTCCAATATTCCTACGGAATCCCGCGGACAACTGTGTGTGAGCGGAGCTGACAAATGGAGTATAGTAAGCTCAGAGATCATGCCCTTGTCAGCCAGCATACGGAGAGCACTCCTGATCCCCAGCAAATCATTACTGATCCTCAGGAAAATGTACTGTGACTGGGTCTAAAACCTGACTGGAATTTTCCATAGATGTGTGATATCGGAGATGGGTTTGCAGCTGCACTTGCCAAATCACCTTTGCGAAGCACGGTAGGTCACAGCCAGAGGAGCAAAGGCTGCTCTGCTCTTTCTCAAGCAGAAAAGGATTTTAGAAGTGCCCAGTTCTGTCCCACAGAGGATGGGGATAGCAGATTACGAATTAGTGATTAGTACAATATATGTGATCCCTTGGCTAATTTCTATCTTGAAGCTGGGATATAAAGACTCAGGTGTTGGGTGATGAGCCACAAGCCCTCTGAACAGGTGCTTAATCAGGAGTGGCTAGGATGAATTCAGGCCTGGGCATCTGGCATCTGGTTCTAGCCCTTTTTCTGGCAGGTTACCTTTAGACATGTCCCTGACACCTTTGCATCTGTAGCTTTTCGTTGCTGTTGTCTGGTTGTTTAAATATGTAAAATGTTGATAACACTACTTGGTGGCATATTTTATTTTTAAAAACCTTCCATTACTCCGTGCACATCAAACAGTAAATGCGTTCTCGTAGTAAACGTGCATAACAATTTTCTGAACTCTTCTGCTCTGAGCAAGAGTCACAAATACACCAGGCAAATAAAGTGAAAGATGAGACAGTACATAGTGTTGTATTCAGTTGGGTCTGATACTTAACTGTGACTCTTAACCAAGGATTATGCAGTAGTTAAGGACACAGATTAAAGTTGTTTAGAGTTTGTCCTAAGTCTCACTGGCAGAATTTCAATCTCTACTCTGGAAATTGTAGACCTGAGACAAATTACTTCCCTAAACTTCATTTCCTACATCTGAGAAAGATAATAGTATCTACCTGTAGTAGACTGAATAATACCGTTGCCCCCAAATGTCCACATTCTAATCCCCAGAATCTGTGAATGTCACCTTAAATGGCAGAAGGGACTTTGCCAATGGGATGAAAGTAAGGGTTTTGAGATGGGGAGATTCTTCTGGACTACCTGGATGGACCCAAATGTAACCACTGGTGTTCTCGTGAGAGAGAGGCAGAGGGAGTTTTTACTCCAAAGAGAATGTGATGATGAAGTGGGGGTTGGATTGATGTGGCCAGAAGTCAAGGAATGCTGGCAAGGAAACAGATTCTCCATTAGAGCCTCTAGAAGGAGTATGGATGGCCCTGTCAACTCCTGGTTTCAGCCCAGGGAAACTGGTTTTGGACTTCTGTCTTGCAGAACCATAAGAAAATAAGTGTGTTTTGTTTTACACAGGCACATTTGTAATAATTTGTTACAGCAGCCATAGGGAACTAATGCGTACCTAATAGGAACTATTTCTCCAATTAAAATGTGTGACTGCAAACACACTTGGTGGCATGTCTGACACACGGTAGGTATGCTACCGTAGGTCGTTCTTGGAAACTGAAGCCTTGGTTTTTAGGGATCATCAAAACCAGTACAGTGGTTACCATGTTTCTCCTTGTTCATCCTGGTGACAAACCTTTAGAGAGAGCTCCATCCTTTCCCACAGGACGCCCACCCCTAGGACTTAGAGGGAAGTGGTTATGTCTCACTTAAGGCACCTTCTTCTTTTCCTTTCTACTTTTTTTTTCATTAATCTTCATCCAACTGGCCTTTCTAAATTTTAAAGAAAACAAAACCATTTCTCAATGGATTCAGATACTACCCCAAGTTAATATTCCAACCAAGTTCTTGTTCTTCTGGGTCACATCACCAGAAATTTCTGAGCCTAAATCCTCTGTAGTTTCTAGGATCACTCATTTTCTCATTTCTCTCTTCAGAGTCTTGTCAATTTAGTCGCTTCCCTAAACACAACTTATAATAAGGGGACACAGCAAAGTGATGACAGTCTAGACGGTCTGGTTTTAATCCTGGGTTTTTGCCACCTACTTACTCTGTGACATTAGACAAGGTATTCAACCTCTCTGTGCCTCAGTTTCCTCCAAAAAAGATGAATATTACGAATAATACCTACCTTTAGGGTTGCCATTATAAGGATTAAGTGAGTTAATATTTGCTAAGCACTTAGAATAGTACTTGTTATAGTCTAAGCACTACAGTTGTGCTTGTTAATAATAAATGCAATTCCAAGCGTATAACTTACTCAACTTTATGTCATAAGTTTGAGATATTTATTTGGTGAAATCAATCATGAGATCTCACCAAGGGCCTCATGTATCTTGTAAGATTAAAAATTTTGTATGGCACTACTTCAGGCTAAAACTCTGGTTAGTAATAAGCAGGGTATTTTCCCTGCATGTGTCTCTCAATAATTAGAGAAAGTTCCTGTCCTGGGACTGCTGAGAGGACCACGCCCAGGTCTGTCTCAGGTAAAGTATGAACTACTGGTCAGGCAGCCTCACTACATCACATCAACCTGGGTTCACGGCAGTGACTGGCTCAGGGAGGGCCTGGGCAGTCTCATAACAGCCAAGGGCTGTTTCTAGATCTCTAAAAAGAAAATATTTAGGACAAGAAAGACATGCATCCGTGAGTCTGAAATTCTTAAATCTTCCCCAAGCCACCTTCTAATTCTTGGGACACATGCAGGGAAAATACCCTGCTTATTACTAATCAGAGTTTTAGCCTGAAGTGCCTTACCAAATTTTTAATCTTACAAGATACATGAGGCCCCCCTTGGTGAGATCTCACTGATGGCCTAGAGCAGTATTTGGCTCAATATGGAGTAAGGACTACCTGCCTCATAATAACCTGGAGTGCCGGTTGAAATCGAGATTGTTGGCTCTCCCACGAAGCAAGGAAATTAGGATGATGGGGCCAGAATTATGCATTTTCCATAATTAGTAATTAGTCATTATTTCCGGCCCAGCCTAAAAACAAGTTGGCCCCCTTTCTTTTAAGATCTTATCCTTACTTTGGTCTTACAGCTTCCAAACTGAGTAGGGGAGGGACAAGCGTTCTGGCACAGGATGGGACCCAGCCAAGGAAACAATATTGAATTTGAAAATTTGAAAAATAATTTATTATGGACAAATAGTGCAGAAAACAGAGAAAAAAATAGAGAAAAAAGAAGGGGGGTCGAATTTTAGGAAAGGTAATGAAATCTTGAGAGAAGATAATAGTTGAAGTAAAAAGCAAACTAAAATATAGCATGAGTTTCAATAATTGATAGTAATGACAGAAGTAGGGGCATCATACCTAGAGAGAAGAAAATACAGTCCTAATACACTCTTGTCCCCAGGACTGAGTGAAACTTAAATAGTTAATATAACTTCTTGGTTTTCAACCGTTGTTGTCAACCTGTAGATAAAACACAGGACCCTTTGCTATGATTGCATAAGAAAATGTAAATGTGACCAGCACAGACAAACGAAACAAACATGGTATTGACAGAAGGTGAGCTGTACAAGGGGAGAGGAAGGACAGAGAGCTGTGGGTGCACAAATAGTCTCAGGCAGAAAGAAACTGGTGAGATTAAGGGGAAAGTTGATACCATAAGAAAGTTGATAGTATAGCTATATACTAGAGCTAATATTTCTTGAGAGCTTCTGCGTGTTGGATACTAAAGGCTGCAAATGCCTTATTATTATTTGCATCGTCATGAGCAACTCCGTGCGATGGGTATCATCCATTTCCTCGGTTTACAGGTGAGGAAACAGAGGCCCAGGAAGGTTATATGAATTACTCAGGATTGCAGAGCTAATTAACTGAGGAAGAAAGCTTCCAAGCCATGTGGTCCATGATCCAGTGCTTTTTGCTACTATGCTACCACTTCTCCCATCAGTAAAGCTGGCAACACTCCATGAAGTTACAGAGGAGAAGCAGCATGAGTATTGACATGAATATGATGTGTTGGAAAAGAAGCATGATGAGTAGTAGTGGGGGTAGGAGTTTATCTTCCTCCTTCATGTTAGGGTGTTAAAATGGATCTAAAATGGATATAGCAGGATAAACATAATGTTTAGAATTACGGGGGTGACATTGTAGTAGTGAAAACCTGTCTCTGGAAAGGGGAACTGGGGTTAGACGGATTGAATTTCAGTATTATTTGAGTTGCTATCATGTTCATGTACTATTTTCATAAAAAAATACTTTTATTTATTTAGAAATAGCTTCAACTGTGTAAATGCATCAAAACATGAAGTTCAAAATTATCTTTAAATCTCTCATATATTTGTTAAATGCTTGCCTTATCAGGATCGTTCTTATCAGCTTTGAAGGCCATTTTTTATTTTTTAAAAATAAAAAGCCAAGGGCTTCCCTGGTGGCTCAGTGGTTGAGAGTCCGCCTGCCGATGCAGGGGATGCAGGTTAGTGTCCCGGTCTGGGAAGATCCCACGTGCCGCGGAGCGGCTGGTCCCGTGAGCCATGGCCACTTGGCCTGCGTGTACGGAGCCTGTGCTCCGCAGCAGGAGAGGCCACAGCAGTGGGAGGCCCGCGTACCGAAAAAAATTTAAAAATAAAAATAAAAAGCCAAGAAGTATGATCACTGCTCACCAAAAAATACATAATGCCAGGCACATATGTAAGTTTGAATTTTCTAATGAACACACCAGGAAAATGAAAATGGTGAAGTCAATGTAAATAATAGATTTTTAAATTCAATATCTGCAAAATGTTAGAATTTTTACATGTGGCACGAGAAATGTGGTCATATTACAAGGGCTCAACAGCCACATGGAGCTCGTTGCCTCCACATTAGGCAGCACAGATCTACATCCCAGAAATATATATTGGACAGTCTGTTCAAGGTATATACCCCAGGCTATACTTTCATTTATGAAAATAAAGAAATAATCCACTTCTTCAGGTTGAGTATGGAAAAATCACATCTAGTCCCTGTTCCTAGGTCCTACGTTGGGAATTCAAGAAAGATTTCTGGGGAAGAGTTTTATTGACTGTGGAAAGAGCAGAAATAAACCAACTTAAATGCAAATGGAATATGTGGGTGCCTTCTCTAATTGGGCCAAGGATTCGGTCTATCTGCTAAATTATTTTCTCTCTCCAGTGGCTAGGACCTCAGATGTAGATACATCCAATGACAACTCGTGATTTCTGACAACCTGAGGAGTGTCCGAGGTTGGCATTCATTTCAAATAAAATCAGAAAACCTTGAACCTGACACATCTTTATTGACCTGCTAAAAATCAAAGATGAAGAAAAATCCTGAATGCAGTCAGTTATATGTAAAAGAATATCAGTTTCAAGATGTGATTTCTCAGCTGAAAACAGAGGCTAGAAGAGATCAGAATAATATCTTTAAACTACTGAAAGAAAAGAACTGTCAGCTCAGAATACTGATGTAGCCAATATATCCTTAAAGATTGAAGGCAAAACAAAAATGAAAATAGAACAAAGGCTGATGAAGATGAAAGAAGACAAAAGAGTTAATTATCAGATAGCTAGATATAAAATGATGGGAAAGGAACTTCTTCAGGCTGAAGTGAAATGACACAAGAGTTCCTAAAGTTGGAACAGCTTCAGGAAGAAAGAAAGAGCCACAGAAGGGGTAGCATCTGGATAAATGAGATAGTTTAGTTTTCTCCTCTTAAATTCTTTTACTATAAGTATGACTTTTGAAGGAAAAAATTATACCACAATCTCAGAAGGTGAAGTTCAGCTCATGCTGAGGTATTACATATGACAGCTATAACATAAAGAACAAAGGGTAAGGAAATCTATATTGCTGTAAGACTTCTGTAATACATTTTACATTTGTCAAAGCAAAAATTGCACCCAGGGACTTTCCTGGTGGTGCAGTGGTTAAGAATCCGCCTGCCAGTGCAGGGGACCGGGGTTCAAGCCCTGGTCCGGGAAGATCCCACATGCCTCGGAGCAACTAAGCCCGTGCGCCACAACTACTGAGCCTGCATCTTCCAACTGCTGAAGCCCACGTGCCTAGAAGCCTGTGCTCCGCCAGGACAGAAGCCACTGCAGTGAGAAGCCTGCATACCACAAGGAAGAGTAGCCCCTGCTCTCCACAACTAGAGAAAGCCCAGGCACAGCAATGAAGACCCAGTGCAGCCAAAAATAAATAAATTAATTAATTAATCTAAAAAATGCACCCAAAAAAGTTAAATAGGGAAGGAAGATGATATTGAAGACTACTGTAATAAGGGAGAAAGGCCAGAACTCAGTCTGGGCTCAGCTTCACTGAAACAAAAGGCAAGTTTCTCAGTGCTGAGGTGGGGTTGGTCTGTGGGGTGCTTTCAGAGCATTGAGTTATTCCTGAGTTTGCAGTGGTTTTTCTCTGTGATTAAGACATCTCTGTGTGCTATTTAGTACCCATCAAAGTTAGGCTCCTACTCTCCCACAGAGACTGGGAAATATATATGGTAGAATGAACCTAAAAGTCAAATGTAACCGCTGTTTCTCATTGTTGGCATTTTATGTGTTCTGTATTTGCTTTCTTTTGTTCATTTCAAGTTTGGAAATGTTTGAAAATACACAAGTATGATGATAATTCTGGTCTTCTCATGAAATCACAGATAATTCATATATAATCTTAATATCTCCCCTTCTCATTGTTGTACCACAACTCATATCAGTTTCCTTTGTTTTATTCTTTGTATGAGGTACAGTCAAGTTTGCTTGTACAGTTTCATGACTTTTTAAAACTCTGCACTTGTTTATTATTTCAGTTTTTAAAAGTCCATCCCACGGTAAAATCTCTAGGTACAAAAAAGCCCCACGTGTGTTTTAAAGATAAATTTGTCTTTAGAAGAAAAAATCAGATTTTAAAAAATGAGCATCAGGGGAGACAATAAATAGAAACTAATTGGCCAGAATGGGTACTTTCTAAATCAGAAAACCTTGGCATTTATATATTCTGAAAGTGTTGACTAGAAACAAATAGACTACCAGATATTTCTTCAGCAAAGTCAGGTTTATTCAGGGTCAGCAGAGAATTGCAATTCAGGGTCGGCCACCATGGTGAGCTTCGTGTAAGTCCCCAAGCGGCAAGGGAAGGGGAATGCTTTTATAGAGGGGACAAAGAAGTTGGGAGGGCTCTAGTCAAGAGTTCACGGCTTTTCACTGGCTGAGTCTTGCCAGGAAAGAAGAGGAGTCTTTCTTCTTCCTGTTGGGCTCTGCTATGGTCACAGGGCATGAGAGCTCCCGCTCTGGTCTCCCAACTCTATTTAATTGAGGTTTCCCTTTATTGATTTCTCACACCATGGTCAAGTTTTGAAAACAAGCCTTGTCTTCTCTAGGCGTCTTTGATGAATTAAACAATGGACAAAGTAACATACAGTACGTCTGTCTGGGTTATAAAATAAATATGAGTGGATAAATACCACCCACTTAATCAATGAATAAAATTACATCATTAATTCACAATTTTTTTTCAGCTTAAAACAGTAGCCATTTTTTATAGATTATCTTTTATACAGCAGGTTCTTATTAGTTATCTATTTTATACATATTAGTGTATATATGTCAATCCCAGTCTCCCAGTTCATCCCACCTCCACCACCACCATCCCCCCGCCCCACTTCCCCCTTGGTGTCCATACCTTTGTTCTCTACATCCATGTCTCTATTTCTGCCTTGCAAACTGGTTCATCTGTACCATTTTTCTAGATTCCACATATATGCGTTAATATAAGAAATTTGTTTTTCTCTTTCACAATAGCCATTTATCATCACACAGTTCTGTAAGTCAGAAGTCTGTTCTGGCTAACCTGGGTTCCTTACTCAGGGTCTGGAGGTATAAGGCCAGCTGAGTTCTTTTATTGTTTTAGATGACACCTAGAGGACCGGGAGAGTGAGGGGAGGATGAAAATCAGGAGAAAATATAAAGGAAGTCAGATTGATTTCAAATTATTACATACAATTGTCTATCAATCCAACGGTAATTATTTGTTGTCTACTTTTTTCTGTATATCTTTGTATTTCATATCCAAAATCAAGGCCACAGACTCAGCTTTCTACTAAGTTTGTCTCATTAAAGAATTTTTAAGACCACACCAATCCAAATAAAAATGGTAACAGATTCTATTAGAAATGTTTATAAATTATCCTGGGAGAGAAACATAAAGCAGTGTTTTATCTTAGGACAAAAGGAATGGTTCCTAGAAGGAACAGCTGATCCAGGCATTGGGTGCAGCGGAGTTTTGCCATGTCACTCAGGGTGAAAAAGGTCTCCAGGAAGAAGGAAGGCTGAACATTTACCTATGAATTTAAACTGCTGTAATTTTTAATAATCTTGTGAGGAGCAGATAGTCAGGATATCCTGTTGATCAAGAGACAGAAATGTCTACAAAACTGAGCCGTCACAGGATCAGATGGGTCCTTGCTTTCTGGTGAGCATTTCAGAAAGTAGAATCTAGGAGGCAGGAAACCTGGATCAGAACAGGGAAGAGCCAAATCCTTTCATAGACTTCGACATAGCGCCACCTAGCGGGAAGCTGTGAGATGGCTGGAGCCTTTTATGATTACTTCATTAATCAAATGTTAAATATGGCTGCAACTGTCACTCAAGAACTGAAGCCTCTCCAGGCTTTTTATATTTGAAGGGAAAAAGCCAAAATATGTGGGAAAAAATTTTTTTTAATTTATTTATTCATTTTTGCTGCATCAGGTCTTAGTTGCGGCACGTGGGATCTTCAGTTGAGGCACGAAGGCGTCTTAGTTGCGGCATGCACGCGGTATCTAGTTCCCCCACCAGGGATCAAACCTGGGCCCCCTGAATTGGGAGCATGGAGTCTGACCCATTGGACCACGAGGGAAGTCCCTGTGGGAAAATGTTTAACAACAACAAACTCTCAGATTTCGTTGAGGGTTCGGTAGCAAGGATATTTTTTTTTTTGCGGTACGCGGCCCTCTCACTGTTGTGGCCTCTCCCGTTGCGGAGCACAGTCTCTGGACGCACAGGCTCAGCGGCCATGGCTCACGGGCCTAGCCACTCCGTGGCATGTGGGATCTTCCCGGACTGGGGCACGAACCCGTGTCCCCTGCATTGGCAGGCGGACTCTCAACCACTGCACCACCAGGGAAGCCCAGTAAGGATATTTTTTAAACGTACAATTTAGGACCTTTCCATATTTTGAATCTCAGAAACATTTAAAATGGGTCATGATTTTTGATCCACCTACAATTTTGAAATTTCACTGTGCGGTAAAACACGATGACAGTAATAATATATTTCTTCTTTCTAGTTATTCATTGGCAATAAAATGAAAGTGACTAGTCTATCTCATAGGATGGGAATTAAGCACGGCCAAACCCCATCTCACCTTCCCTTCTTACTACATGATTCCTTAGTAAATAGGTCGTGTGTCCATCAACCTGGACCCACATATTCTAAATAGTTGAGGTAAAGCCAGTGAGAATTTAGTCAGGTATTAGTGAAGGGTGAATATTAATCAGTAAAGCTGAGGGTTTAAGGTCTTAAGAAAATATTACTGAAATGAAAATGAGAGTTTTACCTACCATTGAGTAGTTTAGAGATTAAGCACGAAGTTTTTACAAATATACATACATATGCACATATATATATATATATGGAGTAATATTAATGAAATTAAATGTAAAGGTCTGATTTTACCTAAAAGCCAAGATGAAATTATAATTGTTGACCATAGGCAATGTTCTTGAGATTTATAAATACTCAAATACAAAATTTCTGAAAATGCAATTCATTTTGAAATTTTGTTCAATGTTGAATAAAAACATTCACAGTGACCTTAGTCATTAGTAAATCATATTTCTGCCAGAATTAAATCAAAATATGATCAGTTTAAAGAGGTGAGGCCTGTTGTGAATAGGGTGGGAAGAGGATGCTTCAATATAAAAAAGCCCCCTGTAGGTGACTCTCACTCCAGAACTGAGTCACTTTAAGAAGGAAAATCTAGTAGAGGAGAGGTGAGTCCAATCTTACATAATTTCTTTTTTACCTCTCAGTTTTCTACAGAAGGCAAATAAGACAGCCAAAATTTTGGGAATGGAGTAATTTTTTTTTTTTTTTTGCCTCACTGCGTGCCTTGTGGATCTTAGTTCCCCAAACAGGGATTGAACTTGGGCCTTGGGCAGTGAAAGTGCAGAGTCCTAACCACTGGATAGCCAGGGAAGTCCCTGGAGTAATTTATTAATACAGCAAGTGTTGCCAAGGCCAGCTCAATCCCAGACCTAGTGTGTACACTTAAGGACCCTTGGGCCCTCTGCTCCAGGAGCTGTAGGCAGGACTAGGTTTCAACACCCAGGCTGAAGAGATGATGCTCTTTTTTCCTTAATCACATCCTGGTTGGAGTCCTCTACCAGATGGGGAACCGAGTTTCCCCTGTTGACTGATTCAACCTCTCACCAGCTGCTGGGGATCTGAGCCACAGCGAGTCGGACCAGCTGGCAGAAGTTGGAGGATCTCTGAGTCTAGACCAGGATGTCCAGGAGAATGTAACCCACATATCTAATTATAAATTTTCTAGTAGCCACATTAAATGAAGTAAAAGGAATCAAGTCAAAATAATTTTAATCGGCAAAATGTTATCACTTCAACAGGTATTTACACTGACGACACAAACATTGTTTAAAAGATCTCAATGAGATAGTTGAAGTTTGCTTTTTCTTATTCCATCTTCAGAATCCATTGTGCATTTTTACACTCAGAGCACATCTCAGTTCAAATAGGCCGAATTTCAGATGGTCAGTTGCCACCTGTGGTTGGTGGCTACGGTATTGGACAACCCATGTCTAGTCCATTCACCAACTCAAATAGAAGCTAAATGATGGATTGAGTCTTTCTTTCCTTTTCTTTCTTTTTTTTAATGCATCTCTCCATCAATGCACTTAACTTTTTTTTTTTAATAAATGTATTTATTTATTTTTGGCTGTGTTTGGTCTTCATTGCTGTGCGTGGGCTTTCTCTAGTTGCGGTGAGCGGGGGCTACTCTTTGTTGTAGTGCGCGGGCTTCTCATTGCGGTGGCTTCTCTCATTGCGGAGCACGGGCCCTAGGCACGCGGGCTTCAGTAGTTGTGGCATGCTGGCTCACCAGTGGTGGCTCATAGGCTCTAGAGCGCAGGCTCAGTAGTTGTGGCGCACAGGCTTAGTTGCTCCGGGGCATGTGGGACCTTCCCTGCCAGGGCTCGAACCCGTGTCCCCTGCATCGGCAGGTGGATTCTTAACCACTGCGCCACCAGGGAAGTCCCTGGATTGAGTCTTTCATTCTAACTAGACTCCAAATGTCAGAAGTTCTGGGGCAAAGGTCAGTTATATTGATATTTATACTTATATTTACATTTCATGTCATTACCTAGCACAATGGATGGTGGGTGAGAAGCAGCAAATACAACGGAAAAGGTTGATCCTCCCTGTTTACCCCTCCCCCTGGGCCCATTTTATTCCAGGCTGCATCGTTTAAACTCAAAACACACTTTTAATATAGGGCCCTTGTAGCCATCTTGCTGTGCCACTCTTCACAACTCATGAGCCGGGTCACAGGAAACTGTAAACAGGTCTGGCTTTCCATGTCACCACTTGTACAAGCGACTGCTTCTCCACACTTTATCTACAGATCACAGACAGGTGAAGATTATGCAAAAGAAAAGAGCAAAGCTTTATTGTAAGTTATGAAGACAACACAGGGTTCTGGAAGGAGAACAGGGAGAGGGGAGGAGTCAGCTACAGGCAACAGGGGGCGTCCCCTTGTTCCACGACTGAAGGGGACGAGGCTAGGGCCTCTGTCTACTGTCCTGAGGACTCTGACCGCTGGGATGGGACAACAGCCTCAAACCACCCACCTTTGGGGGGAAGACTGCAGGCCGGGGGTGGGAACGGAATGCTGTATCTCTGGGTGCCCAGTTTGCTCCAGGAATACAGAGGTTAGGGCTAAGATGTCCGTTTCACATCGAAACAGGGTCCACACGAGGCCCAGCCTGGGAGGAGGTGGGCACTGATGGCCTCTCCCCAAAATGATTGGCTCAGGCCAGCTTTCTCCTCTTAAACCCCAAAGTAATGAATCCCGACCTGGAAGAGAATGACTTGGTCGATGGCCCAGTGGTTTTATGTCCGGCCAAGCCCTGGGCAGGTGATGAGGGGGCCCTAACAGCAAGGCTGCACCTTGCTGTGGCCACTGCGGAGGTGAGGCTGCTAGGGGTAGAGGCCGGAACCGACACGCCCCTAAAGGCAGCCTTGGCTGGGCATGGGCTGGGCCCTCCGCTGGAAGTAGGGGGGCCCAGCCTGGGTGCGTCCCCAGGGATGTGACTTAAGATGGGGGCAGTAGTGCCTCCAAACCCAGGCTTATTCTTAGTGCTGGGTCCCGTGGTCACCACGGGGGTGCTCTGGTGAGGAGGGCCCCAAGAGTGCAGGCCCACGCTTCCCCCATTGCTGTGTGTGGTGCTCGGGGCCCCCTGGTTCCTGCTGTAATGCTGAGAGCTGCAAAGATGCAGCTCAGATCTAGGGCAGCTGCTCTGCCCTGAAAACCCAGCTGGGTGCTGGCATGGGTGCCCACTGTGGAATTTGTGGATGACAAACCCCCAGAAGATGCTTGTGCGGGGCCAACCAGAGCTGGGGGTACTGGAGCAGAGGCGAAGTCTGGAGCTGTCCGTTTCCTATGCTGGGGAGAGCTGCCACAAGCGGTGGCTCCTCGCTGCTGCCAATCAGGGGCCCCAGAGATGGGCTGGGTAGTGGCTCCAGGCTGAAGAGGAAATCTCAGAGTTTGGGCGGGGCCGCAGAACCTGAGTGCAGGCAGGCCTGCGGTGACTGTGACTGAGGATGTGCTGTCACTGGGGGGCGTCTGCCAGGCCTGGGTAGACGAGAAGAGGCACCCAGTGGAGCCAGGGGCAGACCCCAAGAGGAGAGGCTGGGAGGGTGGAGTGGTGTCCATGGGAGTGAGCTCAGGGTCAGAAGCGGCCTGGGGAGCCAGGCCCGCAGATGTGCTGGGTGAGGGTCTGGAACTGACAGTACACGTAATGGGCAGGCTGGTGGGGGTCGGGGCAGTAGGGCTGGTGAGGGGAGGGAGGCTCTGTGGGGTGAAGACAGGAGCGTCCACACACACGGGTGTGGAGGACTCCATTCGGGAGGTACTGGGAGCTGCAGGG